>CM076576.1:142537534-142643257 GCA_034641835.2 Pinus albicaulis
TATGGTTTTCTACCTCTTCCTTTATCAGCATGCTGATAAATTTGAGGGTTTGGGTTTAGATAAGGTGTACAAGGTAAATTCTCAGCCTAGACCAATTTTTGACTGGAGCTTTGCAACACATCAGTTACCAAATGGGGTGGGCTATTCCAGGTTTCCAAATGAGTTCATGCCTATTGCCTACACTATCATCCATGACTCTCCCTCACCTAGGGTTTTTCCTGAGATGAAGAGATGGTTACAGTATAGTCAAGCCCAAAGTACTGGGGATTGGTACCTGTTTGATAATTACACCAAAATCCGAGTTTATGGAGCTGAAGTTCCCCCCTATCAGTTGCCTGTGTTCCCTACCCGGCGGATTTATGCTTTGGAGTACATTCGGCAGACCCTGAAATCTAACCAACTCCACTTCCTCCCTGCAAAAAAAGGGGTTTATCCTTAAACTTCCCATTACCATTGGCCCTTTTGTTGTTAATTCAAGGCATGCCCTCCCTATCGTTGAGAAGCTGCTTCAAGACATGGATTTTAGACAAGGGAAGGTTTGGCCCTACGATCCGAGGGGCATCATCTCTAATAGAAGGATAAGGAACAAATCAACTCCTTATGTGCATGAAACGAGACCGTTCATAGAATGGAGGGCTAATCTTGAAAATTGGCCTTTGCTTTCGCAGATGGAGACAAATTCATCTGCGATAGGGGAAAAGGCAGAGGCAGCTTCAGGAAGAGAGGTTGGTAAAGGTCAAGAAGCATAGGAGACAAGTACATCAAGAGCACGTTCTCCCCCTCATAAAAGGCAGAAAACAGTGACCAGTGAAGCAGAAGTTATTGGGGAAGAATAGTTTCTCAAACAGGAAATACCATATGGGAAACCCGATGAGAGCAAGATAGGGCTCAAGGTGTTACGAGATAGTGTTACCTCTTCCGACTACTCAGAAGTCTCACAGGCTATCATAGCTGACACTTCCCAGATCACAACCGAAAGAAGCCTGAAAGCCAGAGCCATCAGAGATAAATACAGGGCGGAGCTAGAAGGATTCGTTGAGAAATACCACACTAGAGTTTCAGCCTCAATGAACCTGGACACAGAACATTTAGTGATGGCCATGGCTGAGGCCATTCTGGACTCAGATGCAGGTACTACCAGTTACAGAGTGCTAGAGTATGCAGTTGACATGTCAAAGGTGTCGGCAATTGATAAATGTAACCTATTTTAGGTTTTTGTTGATGTGCTAAAGGATGAAGTGATGCGGCTTACGATCACTTTAAAGAAGTTGGAGAACAAGCATGCCCAAGTGAGGGAGAATTTCAGAAAAGAATAGGTAAATTCTCGTGCCCTCATGAACCAAATACGTTCTCTCCAGGATTTGATTAAAGGAAAAGAGACCAGTGAAGCCAACCCACAGTGTCGCCTCATCGAGGAATTGCAGAAGGAAGTGGCATCCCTAAAAGGAAAAATTAGCATACCGGCCTCCCATCATGTACAAACATCCGAGTTAGCCCAGGCTGAAAAAGACAGAGCAGACTTGGCTGATTCTCTTGCAAAAGAGAAGGAAGAAAAAGAAAAGATAGCAGAAGAGATGGTTGTTCTTTAGGGCAGGCTAAAGGCATTACAGACAACTTGGGATACACATATGTGTGCACCACTACCAGCCCCACTAGAAACTAGTTCGTTGTCTAAACAATTGACTACAGCAGTGGCTACAAATGATGCATTGGAGAAACAGGTTTCTACAGCGAGACTAAGAATCAGTGAGCTGGAAGCTGTCTTGACTGAGAACTCCAAAAGAATCGAGGCCATGCGGAAGGAAGTCGAGCAAGGAAAGAAGGAGAAAGCCGACCAGCAGAAGACCATTGACGAACTCAACAATCGCCTGAAAGGTAATATCACCCTCAAGGAAGCCAGACGAATAATCTGGGAAGAAATTATTACGGAGGTAAAAAGGCATTGGGCTTTTCTAAAGGTCATTGAGGAAGTAAAGTCATCCGTGCTTTATCTCAGAAGAAAGCTTCATGAGGGGAATACTGATACATCCAACAGAGCGCAACACGCAAAGAGTTATATCTCTTTCCTGAAAGGGTTGAGGCCTGAAGACGTGGAGAAACATGGTATAACGAGTAGGTTCAAGGAAGCCGTTGAATGTCAAAAAATAATTGATAAGGAGTCTGCTCGCAGTATAGCTTCAAGAACCTTGGAAAACGTGGCGGTCAATTTGGAACCGTTTGAAATGATTTGGGTCGAGATCACAGCCGCCGGGCTTTGTCATGTTGGGGTCCTACCCCTGCCATGTGACTGTCATTACCAATATATGAGGCACGTCACAAAGAGGAGATGAACCGGACAGATGTACTTTCAGATAAATCCACTCGGCTGAAATCCGAAACTATAGTTTCAGCACTCTGCCAGGAATTTTCCCTCCTACACCCGGTGAAGCACAAAATTCCTGCCGATGCAAATTTCGATGATCTCACTGAAGCTTATATCAGAGTGGAAGGTTTTGCATCAATGCCTGAACCTGCAGCAAACAGTCAGCAAAGGTGCACCAAGTATGCCAGCCTGTTAGCCAGCTCATCAACAAATGTCTCACCACCTGTGTCAGCAACTGCAACAACTCCGTCGCACCAGTGAATGTTGTTAATTCATGATTCGGCCCTAGTGGCCTTTACTTTTACTTTACTTTGTTACTTTTAAATTTCGAGTGGAATTCACATTTCACTCTTGCATTTTACTTCTTGTTAAAGACAATTTTTAAATATTTTGTTTTGAAGCAGCCGTGAGCCTAACTGTAAATGATGAGATGCCCCCATCTCTCATCATGAATTTTGGTTATTTTTTATTAAGACCTTAAACTGATTACTAGCACGCGGGGAAGATATTTTTCCCAAACTATCTTCCTGCTCATGTTTCTGAGGGTTCTATATAAGCAGCAACCAAAAAGGAAAAAGGGTTCCAAATATTCTGAAGAAAATGCTGTGAAAGAATTTTGTATGCATTTTGTCAAAAATTTAATATAAATGCGAAGAGCCCGTTGGGTCTCAGTGATAAGGAGTTCCACCTTAAATGAGGATTCTAGTCTTTGTGCTTTACAGTCTGTAACTCTTCCTTATGTGTTATAGCTCAACTCTTCATTTCGTTATATCCATTTCTCTTGTATCATGTTCTGGAATGCGAGTAGCTCATTGGTTCTGGTATGAATTTATCATAGTTGATACTTATGCTAAAACCTGTCTAGCACTTTAAATATGGTTCAGTCATGATATGTTGTTTCATTTTCCACTTCAATCGTACTTCTTCTATATTAACCGCTATGAGATGTTATTTTTAAAGGTTATTGTCATGTATGGATTCTTATTATCATAAGCCCATCACATGTTAATATTTGTTTATGGATTTCATCTCAGTAACAGTTAGTATTCTCTCTATATTTCATACACAGCAAATGCCTTCTGATTTTTCATCTCTGTGAAGTATTTTTAGAATCCAGCCCTCCTTATAGAAAGTTGCCTTTGAATTGTCTGATACATTTATATTGAGAATTCACACTTTGCCTCTGCAATATCGCTTTCTTTGTGCTGAACTTATGAGTATTCTGGTTCCATCCAAATTGAATTTTCCTGTTAACCTGAAATAGCACAAGAGCCTTGTTCTGATAATTCTCCATGTTATATCATATGCTCCTTGCTATATAAGATGTCCTAGGCACTGGTATTTCACAACTCAAGGTTGTCTCTAGGGTCGACAACATTGTCCATCGTTAAATTTAAACGAATTTAAATTTAACGATGAACAGTATATGCCCAACCACATTTAATGACAAATAACCCAAAAACTAAATTTTACCGACATGGAATAAGGTGCAGTCATTCTATTCACCTGTGTTTGGTACTTTCACCAAAATTTCTCCCCCACCCTATATCGTAATCGTAATCATTTTACCCTCGTGCATGTTTATGTGTACCTTTTCTCACTTTGAAAGCAGACGACTGGATTTTTTTATTATTATTTTTAATATTAAATATAAAAAGTTAAGGGTTTTGGATTGGTGATAAATGAATTAAAAAGTTCATTGATTCCTTAGATGTAAAAATATTATATTAAAAATGATTTTTTTTTAAAAAAATTATTAACTAGTTTTTATTTTATTTTTATTAAATATTTTTATGTTTAAAAGTTTAAATTATTAGTATTTTTGAAAAAATAAATTTTTTTGCTAAATATTTTTATATTTAAAAGTTTAAATTATTATTATTTTTAAAAAAATAAAATTCTGAACCGAAAGTTCATGTAAAGTTAATGAGTTTATGTAAATTTCAAAATCAAGATTAAATTAAACCAAATAAAAAAATAAAACATTAATTCAAATGAGTATAAATTCATTTAAGCATAGACCTAACATGAGTTAAAGGATAAAATCTCTTTAGGTGCAAATTTCTTTTGTTATGCAAAATATAATGTATAATATTTCATTATTGAACTTGTATTTTTTAATGCTATATGGAATACAAAATCTATACTTGTAAGTCCAAAAAATCTGTATTGGATTTCTAAAAAAAACATATATCTAAAAAATGACCAAATTATAAAACATTGAAATCACTTCAAAGGTTTTAACCATAAAAATATTTTACATGACATGTGCTTCCATATTTTTATCAACACACATTAAACTGTTACTAATACATCTTTAAGTATATGTCAATATTAATTAGTATTAATTAATATATTTTATCGAAAACTCACCTTGAATATTTATTATATACAACATTAAAAAAAAATTAACAATTTTTTTTATAGATATACATGAAGTTGATATTGAAATAAATCAATTTTTTTGTTACTAATATATTTTTAAATATATGTCAATATTAATTAATATTAAAATATGTTTTATTGATAACCCACCTTGAATATTTATTATATACAACATCAAATTTTTTTTTTAACAATTTTTTCTATATATAAATATATATGAAGTGGATATTGAGATAAAATAGTTAATCGTAGACTCAATATATAGTTGATTTAAATTCCATATTGAAATATTTTTTAAAAGTATAAGGTTTACACACCCATTGATTTTCTATTTAGAGGATATTTTATCTTTATTTCAAATTGAGCAAGAACCTAATTACACATCTCCCTCATACAGCCCAAAAGAATGAGTCTCTCCACTCAATCAAAGGATTCAAAGGTGGCAATGATGTTGCAATTGCAGGTTAAACACTCAATCCCAAAAATAATGCTCATCTACTATACATTACATTAATAAACAATAAGTTAGGCTGAAATCCTATTTTTGAGTTGAGAGGATAATTCTACAACCCATTATAAGGGGGCAATGTGTAATTATGTTACTTCTCAACTTGGAGTTGACACATGTTCCTCTTAAAATAAAAATAAATTATTTTCTAAATAGAAAAGCAATGTCAGTTACAATAATATATATATATATGTGTGTGTGTGTGTGTGTGTGTGTGTGGTATGCATGTTTTGTAAGTTGTCCATATAAGGCTTCAAAGATGTGGATGATGCTACAATTGCATGATAGACACTCAATCCAAGAAATAATTCTCATCTTCTATAAATTATATTAATAAAGAATAAATCTATAAGTTACTTGTTGGACGATGAAATCCTATTTTTGAGTAGAGAGGTTCATTCTACAACCTAGTATAAGGGTTGTTAGACAACTAATCCTTAGGGTTAATGATTGGATTAGGTTGTATTATTGTGAGTAGTTATTGGAGTTCAATAAGACTCGGAAATTGAACCCAATAGTTTCTATATGTATTTATATGTACATCATTCTTGGAAATCATTTTTAATATAGTTGATTTTGGTTTCCAGACTGTGTTTCTTACAGTGGTATCAGAGCGGGTTTTTCATCTGCCATGTTAATTGAATTATGCCACTAATTTTGTGGCAATCCATCAGAAGTTGGCCAAGAATTCATTTGTGGTGATTGTAAATTATTCTTGGTGTGTTCCTGGCAAGCAGAGATGGCAGGCAAGAGCTTGAGGTTGTCCGTGATTCAGAGACTGGTATCTGTGGCTGTGCGTCTTAATTAAGAAATCGACAGTTAAAAAGGATGCAAAATCATTACTCCAGAAGGACGTTGTCACCAGCGAAGAAGTTAAATATATTTGTTGCATCTAAGTGTTGTTGTTTGACATATGTTAATTGGCGACTCTGAAGATACACCAATACAAATTGGTATGTGAATTGAAGATATAAATACTACTGAGGATACATTACCATACTGCAAAGACCATTAAATCTCATTGGAGGGAGGTTCTTGGCAATCGAAAGTAGAAGAAACTCAAGTTCAAATAAAATTTGTTTTGTCAATTTTTCTTGAACCTCTGATTTTGGGTCAAATTGTAATTTTTAGTGCCATATCACTGAAGATTGTGGTATGAAATTCATTTCTACTTCATTTGCAATTGAAATTGTGCAGATTATTTAAGATGATTTCCCTTTGAACTAAATTCGTTGTGATTTGGGTATATCTTGGTGCAATAAGTTTAATGGTAGCGAGATATAATTTATTATTTGCATTCTATTCGGGCTCTTCAGAGTGTGCAATCATTAGGGGAATTTTGAGGTCTAAAATGGGCCTCCTAAGAAAAATATACAACCAAAATAAACTTTATAAGAACCAATAGGATTCAAGATGATGATGTCAACCATGGGGGATGATTCACCATTTTTTAAGTAAAAGGGTAAAAAGATTAAAAAATAATAAAATAATAAAACTACTTCTTCAATTCGTAATTTCAACTTATCTCCCAATGTTTTTACTCAACACGACACTCGTTGGATGCCGTTGGATGCAAAATTTAATTCCTCATCCAAGGAGTACCCATATTACATACTTTAGATGTGGACCTATTTATGCGAAAAATGAGAAATACATGAAAAAACGTGATTGCAATCACGTTTTTCATGTATTTCTCATTTTTCGTGTAGCAGGGTTCATCAAAAGTATGCAACATGGGTACTCTTTGGATGAGAAATTAAAATTTTCATCCAATGAGTACTCCCGCTCGAAATTTGAGAAAAAAATTGGGAGATAAGTTGAAAATACGAGTTCAAAAAATAGTTTTTCCTTTTTTCCCTCTAAAATTTGATGATGTCATCAAATATTGCTTTATTATTTCCACTATTATTTTGTAATTTCCTTAGGAGGCCCATTTTAGACCTTAAAATTCCCTTAATGCTAATGAATTTTATGTGGAATGTTGTTTGGTTGTCTCGTTTATTACTGACGAAATTTTTGGTAAACTAGAAATAAGAGTGCACAAAGTTGAGGCTCCCAGAAAAAAAAAACTGACTTTTCTTCCTCCAATGTCGGTGTTAAAAGAATAATTTGTAAAATATTTTAAATTGTAATGTACGCTTATTTAAAAAAAATATTTGGTAATTGGATTTTAGATCAGCGCATGCCTATAGTTGATAGTATCGAATGTGCCACTTTTGATAGCGTAACAAGAGTTTGTTGTTCAGAGAAATCTTAGCATCATAGCTGCTTGGTATTGGCAACCTACATGCACTAAGAAAGAATAAAAGGACGGTTTGGATCTTGCACGAATACCCACAGTCAAAAGAAGTTGGGAATGGAAGCTTATGGTTTCTTCTAAGATGCACTAGACTCGCAACTAAGAACCCTTTGACAGACACATTATCTGATAAAAAAAACACCGCTAAAATAAATCGACATTGTGACTGACATGTTGTGGGTTGTTGAAGATGGTTGTTACCTCAGAAGGTGTGTGCATGGCTGTGACTATTTACAAAGGGTCGAAACATGAAGGATGAATTCTTTCGAGTTACAAAACACTATTTGCAAAGGTTGTGGTTTAGATAGAGACAAACCTTGTATACTGCTGGAATTCATGTGTACAAAGACTGCAGAGGAGTTTCTAGAGTTTTCAAATATTGCTTTTCCAATTGTGTTTTGTACAAGAAGGAAAATTAAACCGTCAAGGCTATTGTGGGTTTGGAGAACCCTGTGTCTTCTATCATAGGTAAGTGCGAGTTTCAATAACCTGTTGCTTGAATTGGACTTAGTCAAAATAAGTTTTGAAGGGTCATATTATTTAAAACAATTTTACATTTATGAGAAGGAAGAATTTGAAGTTTTTAGAACAAAATTTTTAAAAGCCCTGATAGTTTAGTTTCAAATTTATTTTGGAGTTTGAAGTTAAATTAATTAAGTTTTATTTATAAAACTTAATTATTTTGAAACCTATTGAAAATTTTTGACATTATCAGAACATTATTGGAGAGATAGGTTTAATTGAGAGATAAATTTATTAGGAAGACATTCGTGAAAATATTGGCGAAAGTCTTTGAGAAATTGTTTATGGGGAAGTAAGTAGTGTGGTATCACAGGTTTGTTTTGGGTAATTGAGGGTTTTCCCTTCATATCTTCTTATTTTCCATTAGCATTGTACTTGTGACTATACATTTTTCACTTGTTAAATTTTGCATTGTAAATGAGGGTACATTTTCGGTTGATCCTGAGACCCGAGATTGAGTAAAATGGCTCAAATTAAAAATGTATTAGAAATGTTAAGCAATCTCATGAGTTCCACTCCTAATAAAATTGTAAATTTCAGCAAAGTATGTCTTGTTGATATTACAGTTCATTTACATGATGCTTTAGAGACAGTTTGATTTCTCCAGATTGAGTCGCAGTTATAGTGAGACAAATTTTAGAAGAAAATTTGTGATTCTGAACTGATGTTTGTTCAAAACAACACTTTGTTTGAGTCTGGTCATCAATCAAAGAATGATCAAATTAATGAAGTGATTTTAGGAGAAAATTTGGACGCAACTAAAAGTTCCAATGTGAAACCTGTTATAAGACCATGGGAAGAGATGACGCATAATAAAAATAAAACTAGTTTGAGTTATAACAATGATATTTTGGATATATCTTTTCACATTCTAGATTTTGCTAAACCTATAAAATTTCGAAGTGCATGATTTCTGGATGGTGTTATTCCAGAACAAGTTTATCAATGCCAACAGTGTAATAGAGTTGGACATGTGAAAGATCGGTGTTTTGATCTTTACCCATGTGAACATTGTGGAAAGAGAAATCACTAGTCAAACAGATGTTCCAGAAAGAAGATTATTACAAGAGAGAGAAACTAAGTTTCAGATGGATTGCTTTTTTGTAATGGACGAAAGTAGCCAAGAATATTTACAGATCATATTGCAATATTTTTTCGAGAGTGTTAACGAGCCTTGCAGTGATGAATAATACTTCTCACCCTATATTCGACAAGGGGGGAATAATTTTTGGTGGCCTACTACATATTTGAGATGTCAAGTGAGCTTGAGTCAGAGCTCCACATCCTGAGCCACAACCTGTACTAGTTAGAGACATAGTTGTGAGACTTCAGTTGATTGAGTTTTTTTGTGAACGAGCACTTCCAGATTTGGAGTTGTTTGAGGAACTACATTGGTTGTTCCATAGTTTGTGGTCACCTTAAAACCACAATTATTGTAGTTATGAGAACTACTATGAAGGTTCCAGAGTTGGTGTTGGTTGAGACCTTCAGTTCTCCTATCTTGGTTTGTGTTCATCCTTAAAAACCATTTCTAAGAGACATTCATCTCTTGGCTCAAATGCATTTCTACATTTTGAGCTATCCTTCTTGGACTTTGGTACATCCCTTCACATTAAGGGAGGAATGTTAGACAACTAATCCTCAGGGTTAACGATTAGATTAGGTTGTATTATCGTGAGTAGTTATTGGAGTTCAAGAAGACTTGGAAATTGAACCCAACGGTTTCTATATGTATTTATATGTACATGATATACATAATTCTTTGAAATGATTTTTAATATAGTTGATTTTGGTTTCCAGTTTGTTTGTCTTACAAAGGAAATGTGTAATTATGTCAGTGATCAACTTCGAGTTGACACATGTTCCTCTTAGAAAAAAAAGTAAAGTATTTTTCTATTTTTTGTAAGCTTGGAAAGACTACATCTTCATCATGTCCAATATATCACCTAGACTGGGGAAGGGAAAAGGAGTGCCTTAACAGAGAAGTCGATCACTATGTATCCAAGACACTGTGGAAAAATATAAAAGAAATGTTATTTATAATAAAAAACAAAAATAAATATGATATGCATATTTTGTAAGTTGTCCATATGAGGTAATATAATATCATATCAACTTTAAAAGCAATGTGTGTTTAAACCTTATACTTTCAAAAATATTTATAAATAGGATTTAAATAAACTATTTGAAGATCAGTGTTAACTAATTTATATTGATATCAACTTCATACATCTATATATAGAAAAAAAAAATGTTAAAATAAATATTTTAATGTTGTTTATAATAGAATATTCAATGTTCAAGGAAAAAATAGATTGAAAGTTTAAAAATAAAATAAGAATAATAAGAGAGATATGTGTAATTCATTCAATTCTTAACACAAAATCAACATGTCACATTTAAAAATATTTATGATAACAAAATAATTCAACATGGGTTATCAATAAAATATCTTAATATGGAGGATGCATAAAAATATATTATTAATAATAAAATCATTTACTGCGTGCAATGTACTCTATATTGCATTGAAAAATTCTACTTAAACAATGAAATACTACACATTGTATATATAGATATAACCACTAGAGGATCTACCCTGAGATAAGAACGATGTTTTTTTTTTTTGCATTTTAAAAAAGTTTGCACCAAAAGAAATTTTATCCTTCTCAACTCATGTTAGATTTGTGCTAAATATGGATCTATACTGGTTTGATAACCAACCCTACAAATATAAATATATAAAATATTGCTCTAATATTTGGGAGAATCTCTCATCCAACTAGGCCTCAAATACCTTCTAATTAATAGGAAAAGGCTCTTTGTAGAGACTAAAACTCTACGAAAAATAACTAAGAGTTCAATAATTACATATATAATCACACACGCACATGAAAAATATCAATTACATATTATAACACTCCCACTTAACGACTACTTGTCATGAACTTCATCAATTGAGTTCTTCAACATCATCCTCTATGAAATAAATGCATTACAATATGCTAACAATAAGTAGTAGCTTCTAGTAGTGTGAAAAGCATGAGATCTATCTATGGCTTTAAACACTTGCGCGTTGAGCCAAAGTACTAGTGCAACTATGGAAATTGGTGCAACTGTAGATATAACTAATCCTAAGATGCAAGCGCTTGGTCAGAACTGAAGAAACCAACCTGTGCTGCGAGGTAATTCCCCAACAATTTTATAATATCTTCTGTGACTAGAAGGGTCATGTGTTCATATAATTCAACTCACTAGCTTGTGATACTTTGTGGTGGTGCACGCCACTATTTTGTCTAATTGTCATCGTGTCAATGATCTGCGCGACTATGAAATAGATGAGGTCCATTTTCATGTCCAAGTGCAAAAGGGTCTTTGAAATCTACTAAAAACTCTTGAGGTTGATTAAAATAACAAGCCCTTTGAAAATCCTCAATCTTTAGTAGAGATCCTCGATTTTTTATTAAAATAAGAGAGTCTTCAATTTGAAGATCAAGATTTATTCCTTGATACTTGACCAAGATATATGTCGTCACTAAAAACCAACCTTAGAACTCAAAAAAATCTTCAAACACTATGATTAGTACACCAATTATTATATGCACATCAATACAAAACATAAACATATGTATTTATTCACTGGGTCACATACACCTACATCTTAATACTTATTAAGAAACCTTTAATCCTAACCAAAGAAAAGAAATAAAGAACTTAATTAAGTGTATATATATACTTGTAAACACGTGAGAAGTGAAGGATATATAGTGACTAAAGTTTGAAAAATGAGAGATAATTTGGGAAAAAATGGGCATTTGAATGTGATCCAGGTGTACATTGGTGGCCACTCGCCTATTCCACATAGTCAGTTTCATCTATTTTCTTATTCACTATTTTTAGAAGTTTTTCGGGTCCTGAACAAATGTTTCAAATCGCATCAACAACTGTATTCCTTGGAGAGATCTCTCCAGCGAGGTATCATATGCGCCAAACGAAGATAATATGACCAAGTTACGACCCCGGGAAGTTGGTTGCCCAACTAACCCCAATAGGGCCCATAAACTCTTGGTGTTACATCTCGTCGAGTTAGGGTTTTGGTTTTTTGGGGCTTCATCTTATTATTCAATATTAAAAAGGCTCTTGAGCCTCATTATAACACAATTTAGAGGATGTAGTTACCACGTCTCTTCTCAGAGATAAGCTACCATCGCCTGAGCTAGTTTTTTTTTTCCATTATGTCTGTAAGCATTTTTCAATATTTGATATTAATGAGATGAAGTGTTATTCATGTTGCATCTTTACATTTATTTTTATTTATGTATTTTATTATGTTCTTGCATAGTTCCAAATCAGTGGTATCAGAGAGGTTTTCTCTTTCTCTATCTTTCTTTGCATGTCCCCAACGAGGTCGGTGTATAAGGAGTTAGGGCTTAATCTGGTTTAACCTTTTTCAGCCTCGAAAACCTCGATGGCCTCCCATGGCAGAAGAAAAGAAAGACGTGAGAGCAGGATATTTTATAAAAATATTGCTCGAGGAGGCCCTCGAGAAACAAAGGAACACGATGATGGATAACTTTTCCCAGATCCTTCAATGACTACCCATCGGTGGCACATCTTCATCCTGTAGCCACTATGGAGGCGCCAATCCTTTCAAAGTACAAGTAAACTTTGACATTCCCATATTTGAGGACCAAATAGATGCAGACGTTGTAAATAGATGGCTAAATTTGCTGGAAGGGTATTTTTCGGTCCATGATTTCTCCAATCGAGAAAATATTACCTTTGCGCTCCTCAAAGCTGCACCCCATGTCAAAGATTGGTGGGAAACCTACTGTGAACAGAGGGATGAGGAAGAGTCGTGAGCCCTAGTATTGCACCATGAGTGCTGTAACTCCTAGGGGATGCCTTACTTTACTTTACCAACCTGGGGTTCATAAAAACTTGAAGGTGACAATTCTATATACATAGAAGATGCATTTTGCTCATGTCATCCTCTTCTGCTTTACGAAAAGGTGTTATTTCTTAAAATGTGATAAGGACTGGAAAGTAAAATGTTGGAAGGAAATGACATAAATGAAACTAAACTAAATTGCTGAAAAGAAATGACAGGAATGAAACTAATTTAATTTGGAGAAAATGAAATGATTGAAAAGAAACTAAACTATATTGTTAAAAAGAAATGGCAGAAAGGAAACTAATTCTAAACCGCACTTAACTTGTCCAAACGGCTAAATGCACTCTATTTTTCCTATGGTCTATCTAGCATGCTTCTACCCATGCAACTAAGTTATCCATGACTTAATCCTAATTGAAAAAGTGTTGATTTTGCAGCTTGGAGGAAAGAAAAGGGCTAAAGAGGCTAATGGAGGGCTTAACACATGAAACAGGGATTAGAAGTGTAAATCGGGGGTTTAAACCTTATAAAACCTTATAATATGGCGCAAATATGTTTTGGAGAGGAATAATTTGAAATATGCGATGGAGGCAAAAGTTGTGATTGCGATTAGTTGCGATATGCGATATCGCAATCGCAATATCTTTTAATTAAAATCTTTGATTAAAAAATATCACCTAAAGAAGTGTAATATGAAATGGGTCATGGTTTTTTGGGTCTGTGGTATTGTTAAGTCATGATATATTAATAGATTAATAATCTCCATTATAATGTGGGTGAATCTCCATGATTAAGAATTTGTTACATTTTTTTATAAATGTATATATGTTTAACTTGTATATTAATTCTTTTTTTATCATTTTCTTTCATCTAAATTGTTATGGAGCTATCGAGTAAAACTTGTTTATACGGTTTTTTTTCACGATTTTTACCAACTAGAGCATTTCTATGGAGATTTGAACCAGCCACACCCATAAACATAATATACACATCTACAACTTCTTAGACTAATTCTTTTTGGAGTTGTCTATCGATGTAAGAGAATAGCCCGAAATGTAGTTTTTTCCCTGAATCCCGTAAAAAAATTTCAAAAAATCAGGTAGTTGGAGTGTTTGAATTGCATTATTGATAAGCACCATTAAAAACCCGTAATGCACCCAAAATATTGAAGTTTAACTACTATAACCCAATTTTCAAAAATCTTTGCCAAAATTTTTTATAATCTTACAATAATTTATAAGTTATTCTATGGATTTTTTAGACTACCACATTCTTTTTTATCATTAATAGGAATAATAATTTTAAATAAATTTATGATTTTTTTATTTTTTTTTGTAATTTTAACCACATAAAATGTATAATCAATATTTATTATATATATTTATTAATATTCACCAATCATATAATTTATATCATTGTATTATTATATATAAATTAATAAAGCAAAATAAAAATAAATAAACAAATACATAAATACAATCTACAAATCCTAAGAGTCCTAAATATATATGATCATATAGTTTATATAATTGTATTAGTTATATAAAAATTAAATAAAAATTAAAAAATAAAAAACAAACCCCAAGAGTCCTAAAAAGAACCTAGCTTATCATTAAAACCATTTTAATTATGTTGGAAAGAATATGAAAACATTAATGTTTATATTTATTCAATCAATTTAATGATTGGATTTAAAAAAAATAATTATTATTATTATCTAAATTTTAAGGTTATAATCAAGCTACACACCATATTAGTGTATAAGATTGCAGTAGTTTAACTAGACTGTTTTTTTCTCTGAAAATTATTGAAATTCAGGAAAGATTTTAGGAAAATCTGGCAGGGATTTTTGTAAATCCAAGTTATAGTTATGAAACTTCAATATTTTGGGTGCCCTAGAGGTTTTCGATGGTGCTGAATCCATTTCCACCATCAAAAACATTATTCAAACACTGCTATAGCAAGATTTTTTTTTTTTTAAATAACTGGATTCCTGCCAATTTTGGCCGTCGGAGCAATTCCTCTGGCTAGATAGACAACTCCAGATTGCTGTAGTATAAGATTTCCTTATTTATGGGACAAGGGATCCACTTCTTTTCAGAGATTTGATTGCTACCTCTTTCATTTTGAACCTGTAACCTTTCAATAGAAAACACATATTCTTAACCATTAGGCCCACTAAAAAAATATCTAGCATAAACAGTAGATATCTTTATGAAGGAAGAAAACAACCAATAAAGACTAGTGATCTAGAGTAATAGGTTTTATATCTTTCTCTTATTAAGACAAGATATTTAATCTTGCAAATTATATTGAAGTGAAATCTATGTATAATACAAGGTGTCAAAATATTAATTTGCAGAAAAATGAATGTTTGAGCTTTTTCTTGATATATATCTGAGATTAGGAAATAAAGAGAAAAGAACATATATAACACTGTCTACAGCATGCCAAATAATGGGAGACCTTGATAAACACTTTTGAAGATCTATTTGAATTATCAATTCTATTTTCTGATAACCAACTCCATAGGTCTTATGCTGCCGGAACATGATCCTCTAAAGAACCTTTTTGGTGGGTTTCTACTAATTGGTATAATGGGTTCCATATTTTCAAGAACCTTTTTGGTGGGTTTCTACTAATTGGTATAATGGGTTCCATATTTTCAAGATGTGGAGGCACTAGTCTTTCATTAGAGTGGCCAGAAAAACGAAGGGCTTCCTGTGTCATCTTGCTTCTAGACTACTTCCATCCCTCTAGCGTTTTCCGTCGACTCTGATCCAGGATTCACTGTAAACCTTCCCCAGTTGAAATCAAACATAAACAAGATACCAGAACTACAAAGGGCTTCCTGTCTCATCTCGGTTCTACTCTACTCCCATCCCCTCAAGGGTTTTCCGCTGGATAAATCAAACATAAACAAGATACCAGAACTACAAAGGGCTTCCTGTCTCATCTCGGTTCTACTCTACTTCCATCCCCTCAAGGGTTTTCCGCTGACTCTTATCCAGGAATCACTCCAAACCTTGCCCTTTTTGAATTCAAACAGAAACAAGATACCAATTAATATAAGTCATACAAAAGTATTTTTTTTTAAGGTCAATGGATACCGAGAAGTAGAACGGCACATAACTTCCAAAATGACAACAATGGCAATAAGAATATAAAGAGGCTTCTCCTAATCAGAGATTTTCAGGATGCACTGCCATATCAATATGCACATCTACTTAGGCTGATATCCCTTATATCAGCCTAAGTACACAATAAAGACAGATATGCAATGGGAGGGTGATAATCACCTTCAGCTCAGCTGGTAAGGACATTAAAGACCATGAAAATGAACCGACTGCTTGCCCCCACCTTGGACGCTCTTTGTCGAGTGCATTGTGCCACTTTTCAACAATCATCAACTGCTAAATTTGATCTTGGAGATACTGCAGGACAAAATACAACAAGCGATCACTGCTCAATTTATAGTTGCTAACAATCAGAATGGAAACTTTGGAAGTTTGATGAAGCAGGAGAAAAATAATTTCACTTTCATCTTTTTTTGCCATGTCTACAGGGAGAAAAATAATGAGGAAGCTGACCTTTTATTAAAAAGAGGATTGGAGGGCACTTTTGGTTATTATATGAATTATGAACTCATTCATGCTCATGGAATAGGTGCAGAGAGCATGATCAAATTAGCTTAATTGCTGGTGTATTTCTAAATGTTTCCCTGTTTTTGTTTAACTTAATGTTGGACTGAAAGGGCAGTGGTCAACCTGGCTATATTTTCTTTCAAACTTTTTGCACCATCTCATTTTTGTTAATGATCTTTGTAATACAAGATCTCTGGATGGAACTGTTTTATGTTATGATTTTTGTTTTAAGACGGCTGGAGAACTACTGTACAGTCTTCATTACAGTTATCTGCTAGCTATTTGAACTGTCTGTAAAGAAACTTGGTATTGTTTAACTTTTGTTTTCGAAGAACTTTGTTTTTCCCATGTGTAATGATTGTAAGAGGCTTGCTTCAAACTTTGTCTACCGACAGAAAATGTCTCATATGGATGTTTTTGCCATATAGTTTTGCTCTAGTACATAATATAAACCAAAAGTATTTTCATGCTTAAAAAGGAGCATTAAACCATACCTAAAGACTGCATGACAAATTTTCACAGGAGAAAAATACAATCTAATAAAATTTCTATAAAATTTAAAAATAAGAAATTGTGATGTAAATAAATAAAATTTAAAAATAAGAAATTGTAATGTAAATAAAAGTTTCTAGAAAAAATCTAGGTTGTTAAGAAATATTGGGCATCCTTATATGGATTATTGATTCCCAGAATATTTTGCAATGGATTATTGACTCCAGAATATTTTGCAATCCGACTGACATGGGCGCGGTCAATTATTTTAAGGGTCATGTCCGTCCGATTATTCCCAGAATATTTTGCAATGGATTATTGACTCCAGAATATTTTGCAATCAGACTGACATGGGCGCGGTCAATTATTTTAAGGGCCATGTCCGTCCGATTGCCAAATATTTGAAGAAATTTCAAGGGCCATGTCCGTCAGATTGCCGAATATTTGGAGAATCGAGCGCAGGGTAACAAATGTAGGCTGAGATGTTAGGCTGTTAGGACAGACATCCTATTTATCTTTATTCTGTTAGGATATTTCTGAGCTAAAAGGAAACTATGTGTGTATGTAGATAAAGCAGCTAGGCAGCTTAAGTAGAGCTGGATTAGTTTAAATAAGCTATAATTTTTTTTTTTAGAAAATAAAAGAAATTCTTGCATGATTTTGAAAAAAAATTGGTAGAAATTTTTGAAAATTCAAAATATAGTTATTAAACTCCAAAATTTTAAATTCCAAAAAAAATTAAAACATTCACATAATCAATCAATCAATCAAATGAAGAAAAAAATCACGAGATTCTAACGAGAAATTTGCAATCTGGGTATAATAAAAATCACAAAATTCTGGACCAGAAATTTGCCATCTGGGCATAATTGTGGTCATGTTAGAGAAAGGTTCAGAGAATCCGATCAAAGCTTGGAGAGGGCAGCTCGATGAGGAACACGAGAGCCGCTGCAAAGTATGAAGGTGGGCTGTAATATTCTTCAGTAAATATATTGTTATGAGTTATAAAATAATTTGAGCTTTTGTCCAGTTATCCTCCGTGTTCGATTTCTCTGCCTGAACGTGTGTTGGTGCCCTGTGTGAAGTGGAGGAATGTCTCAGATAAGTCCGTAGGGAATAGGGAGACAAGGGATCTGTCAGTCTGCAAGTCAGAGAGAGGGCGAAAGAGGGGAAGAGTATGCCCACATTGTGGAACCAGGCCGTCGACCAATCCACTATTGGCAAAGAGTTATCACGCGAGGGGGTTGCAATTCTGCAACGATTGCGCAGGCAGAGTTCAAGTGTTTAGCAGACGTAGGCAAACTCCGGCAATGGAAGTCCATTGATTCTGTAAGAAGGTCGATCCCGTCTGTTTGACTTAATTCATGGTATCCTCTATCTCTAATTCGATTATTGAAGGCCATTGAATATATGTAACCCAATTTTGTTCACAATTCTGAAGCGAGTTCTCTAATAAAAAATCTGAATAGCATTGTGCCATTGTTTTATTTAATTTAAGGGGCATTTTTTTAGAGTAAACTACTTGATACAACACTTAATTTAGGGCTCGGTTAGGCAATATTAAAGCAGTACTTGAGCCTACTCCATTCGAGCCGGAGCCCGATAATTCTTGTGGAGCCGGATTTGAAAGAGAAAAGGGAGACTAAGGAGATTTGCGCCAAGGCTTGGGTGCTAGTGAAACTGCAACTCCATGGGCCCGAAAAAAGATGAAGGCTGGCTGCGTCATCTGATTGGAAAATGCGGCAATAACACTCAAATGATGAAAAATGATTATAAGGGTGCACAGATTCAGATATTTCCCAAACAGCATTTGTCAGCTTCTACTGCTTTCAATCCACTACTGTTGATGATCAGCTACTTATACTATCCGAAATGCAGCTGTCGTAAAGAAAACATTGTACGCAGTTTCGGATTTTGTGCATAAACACATACCTAAGCAGAAAATATATAATTGGAACAACACAAATTCATGCCATACAGAAATCTAATTGGGTTTTCTAGAGAGTACCTGGAAGGAAACGGAGAACAAAGTGCTTTTCAGCAGTTAAAAATGGTTTGAATAAATGGAAACCACAGTGACATTTAATTTCTCGATCACTGGACAAGGCCATTGCCAGAGTTGATTTGCCAACACCACCCATGCCTTGCACCCTTATATCAACGGACAACTGTTTCTGGAGAGCAGGATTTTCTTCAAAACCCAAATATTTTTATTCAATCAGAGTATATATCAGAATTTACAGATCCCTTCTAATAACAAAGAGCCTCATCAAAAGCTCCACAAATATATCATTTGCACCCATCTGTTGATGGATATTGGCATTGTAATGGGTATCAATGGTGAGTTTGGACACATGTTAGAAGATCGTTTCACGCATCTTGTGCTCATACCCTTACCCCAAATCGTACAGATCATAGTGAAAGCTCTTAACTGATCCTATTATGAGATTCATCTTCACATCAAGCAATGAGTGGGTAGGCACCTGGTGCATATCTCCTTCTGCAGACTATGGATCTGACAGGCATATATATCTTTGGTTGTGAAAGGCTCTTTTCACACATATTCACCAATTCAACGCCCTTCATGAAGGTGCTCATGAACTGCTCACAGATGGAATTATGCTCCAATAGGGCGCTTCTGCTTTCAACAAACAGATTTGCTCCATTGTTTAAGCCCTCTGTGCAGCCCCCAGCTACGAGCAGTTCCTGACATCCTCGCCAAGGGCGATTAATCCTATCCATCATATCGCATTGTTTGAGTAAGCCCTCTGTGCAGCCCCCATCTATGAGCAGTTCCTGACATCCTCGCCAAGGGCGATGAAACCTATCCATCATATCGCTTCTTCAATAGCTATCTTTTCTTCTTCGATATCTAATTATACCATCAGGAAATAGAGTGTTGCTGTGAAATAAAAGAACAGTATCCAGTCTACAAGTCCAGTGCATCAAGACTCTTTCGCCTACGGTCCTGATTGAGGCAACATTACGCTAGTTGATCACAAACCATGGGTTTACAGGTAAGGCCGGTTGCAACCATGGCATTTTCATAACACGTGTTTCCTTTATCTATGGAACCATGGCTTTTTGTGCTTATGTCGTCATACAAGACGGAAACTTCTTTGCAATGGGTTCCACCATTGGTCAGTCGGTCTATGTAATGAGCCCTGGACGAACGGCATCCATCTGATATGCAATATCATTAATATTAGAGGTTAATAATTTTTTGGAGAGTCGAAATTATTGTTAAGTTAAAGATTAATTTTCATTAATTCTGTTGTGAAACATGGCATTTTAAACTTGAAAAATTAGAGAAAAGAGTATATTTTTTTTCCTTAAACAAAAAACTCATGATTTCGCAAGGCAACGCACATATATCATTAACTCATGACTTTGTAAGGATCGAGGCATCCACCAACGGGACGTCTATCTCTCTAGCTACACATATACAAGTAACTCATGACTTCATAAGGATCGAGGCATCCAACAACGAGGACGGCTATCCCACTAGCTAGAGAGAACATCTATAGACAACCCTACCTCTGCGAGTTGTGAACCTGTGACATTTAATTCTATTGTGAAACAAGGCATTCTAAAGTAAAAAATCAGAGGGAAGAGTATATTTTTTGTTCTTAAACAAAAAAAACCATTTTATTTTAGAATGTAAGGCCTTCCAACACAACAAGGAAAGTCATGCGGATATTCTAACAACTAATTCAAGATTCCAGCACGCAAGCCACATATACCAGTGACTCATGACTTCGCAAGACAAGCCACATATACCTTCGCAAGGCAAGCCACATATACTAGTAACTCATGACTTCGCAAGGACCGAGGCATCCAACAACGGGGAGGACGTCTATCCCTCTAGCTTCAAGGACATCTATCCCTCGAGGATGTCTATCCCTCTAGCTTGGTCATTCACAGGCTATGGACAACCCGACCCCCATTGGTTTTCAACCTGTGACCTCTCAAGAGAAATCACAAGTTCTTAACCATTGAGCCCACTCAGGTTGCCTATCAACATTCTTGGTTTTTTTTTTTGACAATGGTGAATCGGTAACTCTTCAAACTAAACTAAGGGAGCTCCCAAGATCAATCCTCATCGCTGCCTTATAACACCAAAAGCATATCAGACAACCTATAACTCTTCTGACTAATCTAAGGGAGGTCCCAAGATCAATCTTCATGGCTGCCTTATAACACGAATAGCATATCCAGCGACCTGCAAGTCAGATACACCGAATCTTATGATTTAGCAAGAGCCGAGACCCCACGGGAGAGGGGGAGCCTACTCCTTGAGCTGAGATCATAGCAGGCCATATACTCAATGGGATTTGAACCTTGGTCTCGTTGGTTTCACCCAGCTAAACTTACTGTTAAACCACATATAATTGTATTCAACATTCTTGTTAAACTGATCAAAACGCCGTAGTCTAAAAACCCACAGAATAACCCAGAAATTCACGGAAGATTTTGAAAAATTCCGCCAAAAATTTATGAGAATCTTGTTTAAAGTTGTTGAACTTCAGTGTTTTGGATGCCCTAAAAGTTTTTGATAGCGCTGAATCCATTTCCACTATAAAAAATGCACTTTAAACAGTCCAACTACCTGGTTTTTTGAATTTTTTTTCAGATTCAAAAAAACACCGCCGTTCAGACTATTCTATTAGATAGATAGACAACTCCAATCAAAATTCGTAGAGTAGGCGGCTGTGTTATGATGGGCGGTTTTGTGTGTCACGCCCTTCCTACTCTAATGCAATCGGCGCTGGAAAACATAGGCGCTGATATTTCTTGGAGATCTAAAATTCTTATTGCTCAATTAAGGACTAATTCTCATCAACTCCGTTGTGAAACAGGGCGCTGGAAAAGGCCAAAAGAAATGTGGGAAGAAAGAGTATGTATTTTTTGCTCCTCCGGAAAAGTGGAAACAGAAAAACATTTCATTCTAGAATGTGAGGCTTTCAAGGACACCAGAGAAAACTATGCAGGCATTTTGGCAGCTAATTCTTGGGATAATCTATTCAGCAAAGAGTTTGTCGATAAGCTGGGAGTGCTCATTGTAAAACTTCACAGAAAAAGGGCCGAATACAAGAGTCAGATAGAGAAGCAATCTGTCCCATAGGCTATTTTTAGCCTCGTGGACATTAAAAATTCTTTCTTTCTTTCTTTCTTTCGGTAGGGTACCTAGGCGGTTGTGCTACGAGGGACGATTTTGTGTCGTCAAAGCACCTACCATTTTGTCGGCATCCATCCATCCAGCGAAATAAATGCGAATAAATGCGATGGTGATGTGGATTTTTGTGTCACTACAACTCCATCGATTTCCGGGATCGTGACCGTCGAGAATTAACTGTTCAAGTTATATAACGAAATTTAAATATTTATATGGTTGCTCTACTTAGCTATAGGTCTTATATTGAATATTTCTATCATATCTAGTTTATTTTCTATAGAGAGCCTTTATACCCCTCTCCTGATCCAGTGGAATGACGACGAAAAACGCACATATAAAAGCTGACCTTTTGACTCTGCAAACGATGCGAAAACGACAGTTTTAAAATTTCTAGATGAAAAGTAGAACCACCAAATTAAAAATGAATGAATCTGCAAAGGTTACAATTATAGACTAGACATTATTCAAGACAGAGAAAATGCTGGGAGCACTTTGTGTGTATTATAAACAAGTGTTATATAGTAATGATTATTTGTGGTTTAATTTAAATATAGAAATGTTGTAATTTGATAAATAAATGATGGAATTTTGAAAATATATACATATATATATTTGGAGTCCTTTGTGTGCATTATAAACAAGTGTTACATAGTAATTATCTATTGCTTAATTTAAATATAGAAATGTTGCAATTTAATAAATAAATGATAGAATTTTGAATATATATATATATATATATATATATATATATATATATTAGTTTTATAAAATATTGTGATTATAAAATATTTATTAAATTTAAATTATTACTTATTTCTAAATTATTAATTTATTTATGTTCATCTTTTATTATCTAATTTCACTGTGACATTTTGTTAAAGATGAAAATTGTATTAATAAGATTTTATATGGTTATTTAAATTTGATCTAAAAAATAAAATTTGAATAAAAAATTATGAAAAATTGGTAATTTTATTAAGTGAATTATAATATCTTTCAAAAAAATTAAACAAGAAACAAATTGTTAGAACTAAAATCCTTTCATAAAATAAAATTTGAGTATTAATAAATACAATTAAAATATTAATAAATAATAGTATTAATTTATCTAATGCATAACACTGGTGCTGAATTTGTAATTGATGCTGGAATCGGTGAATTATTTATTCCTTAGTAAAACATTAGATTGACCACCCAATATACTATAATTAAATTACAAAATTTGATTAAATATGAACATTTTTTTCTTCCTGAAAAAAAAAAAATTAAATTACAGAATGTACTCTCATCGGACAACTACAACCATGTAGCATGACAAAGCTATTACTGCCAAATTTGGCGGGATAAGTTAAATACACACAGCGCAATCACTGGGTAACATCGAAAGGAGAGTACGATCATTTGATGTTACTGTCAAGACGACTGAAATCAATACAGATACACTTGCTGCAGAATTCGACCCAAAGTGTATGTAATACGTTGAAAGTAATTCCTACCTTGGGCACATTTAGGAGGTAAGACACCGGTAGGGTTGATTTTTGTATTTCTGATATTTAAACATTTTTTATTTTCTAAAAGATGTGAATTTTTGGCAAAAAAAGAAAAATGAGAATTAACAATTAATTGAATCAAAGAAAAATAAATAAATAATAATAAATATTATAGTTTAATTATAGAAAGATTGTACAATTTTTTGTTAAAAGATAAATTAATGTCAAATCAAAAGGCACCCTAATGCATAATATTTATTGCTGCAGGTATAATAAGTAAGCTTGTCCCATATTTTTTAATATCCACTGAATAAAAATATACCCATTATAATTCCATATTAATATGTAATAATAAATATTAATAATTATATAAATTTCATATTTTATATATCAAAATATATATTTTTTAATTTTATTAATGTTATAAAATTATATTAAAATAAATATTTTGTTTGTAAAATGAGTTTTGATTTATGGACATTTGGTATTTATAAACTATAATATTATATAAAAGTTTATTTATAAATTAATAATATATAGTAAAGTGGCCAAAATATGTATAATTAAAAATCTTTTATTATTTATAGAATTAACCTTTAAATGTTGAACAAAATGTTAAACAATACATTAAATTATATATATATATATATATATATATATATATATATATATGTGGTTTGATCGAATGAGGATTTGAATATTAAATCTCAAGGTTTACATTACTTACAATGTTCAATTAAAATATTCCCATGAGTATTAAATAGTCCAAAATAATATTTTATATAAATTTTTATTTTGCTACATTTTTAATTTAATTTTGTTTTTGAATTTTAACTACTCAAATTTATATTTTTACCCTTATATAAATTTATTATTATTATTATTATTATTATTAATCTTCTTATATTAATCTATTATATATTAATAATTAATAATAATCCTTTTATAATCATTTGCAATAAAATCTAATAATTAGGTTGACATCATTGCATTGATATTATAAATTATTAATATGTGAAGTATTTTCTTTTGAATTATTTTTGTCTTAACTAATTAATTAAGAATATTAATTAATTAATAGGGTTCAAATATCTTTTCAATCTAAAAGAGAATTGCACCTCACATAGATTTGGTCCCTCTTAATGGGCGTTAGATCCAGAGTTAAGATGGATCTAAGTTGTTTCCATAATGTAATGGTACAAAAATAAATATATAAAATATTGCTTCAATAGTTGGAAAAATATTCTTATACGTACTAGAACTCTACCAATAATTGTTTTTTGTTAATTTGGTAGAGCCTTTCTATTTTCTATTTATCAAAAAGCAAGTTGCTATACAGTAAGTTTTACATAAAATTGTCTCAACCTGCCCGAAGAAAACCAAGTTTGTTGGCCACCGAAGAGAATTAAATGCCAACCAGTATCGGTATTGTCTTTTCCTTCTACTAGCTGCTAAAACTACTTTACTATGTCCATAATAACTTCATTGTAAAGAACATCTATTAAAAATTCCCACAAAAATCATTTAAAACTAGAAAACTTAAAATTCATCCATCAAAAGAATCTATTGGAGTTGGGTCCTTTGACGTGGATCCCGACATCTCAACTTGAAGCATCC
Source organism: Pinus albicaulis (assembly GCA_034641835.2). Lineage (NCBI taxonomy): Eukaryota > Viridiplantae > Streptophyta > Pinopsida > Pinales > Pinaceae > Pinus > Pinus albicaulis. Next base: position 142,562,924 of record CM076576.1, read on the forward strand.
CTTGGAGTAGACGTTCGATCCTCCCAATCCTTGTTGCAGTGAGGTACTGAGATTTCGCAATTTCGTGAATATCCTTCTTGATTTGATGAAATTCTGACAATATTGCTTGACTGCTTCCCGTTTCATGCATACCTGCCATGGCCTTTGCCAAAACACACTTAAATTTCCAGTAGGTATTAACTGATTGATGGAACAATGATACCCTTCCTCTAGTGCTCGCTGGGTCACAAAGGAAATCCAAAGTTGCCTCCTGATGTTTGACGTCTTCTTCATCATAGGAACTTTCCCTTTCCCATCCATGAATGGTGTTGCAGATTTGAATTGAGTTACCAACTTCATAGAGATTCACAATATTCTCTAGAACTTCTTTATGGGTTTTCCTCCCACGCTTACTTAGGCCCTCATCCTGAGATGGTTGTTTCTGCTTGTCTCTGCCTGCTCCTTTACATTTCCCAGGTTGACCTATTGCCATAATAGTTTGACAAGGTGTGGTTCCTGTTAGAATATAAGAGAGACCTGTATATTGCAAAATAAAATTAATACGATAGTTCTGGCAAACAAGGGTGGATTCCTTTACACCAATGATGGCAGATGGAGAGTCATTCTTATAGTCATTCTTTGCGAGGCTATCAAAAAAGTGATTGGTAAAAATGATAGAGTCGTAGGCTTTGACAGAGACCTTCTTACAAATAAGTATTAAACCCCAATTACAACAACCAAAGAACGACAACCAGAGAAAGATTCGATAACACCCTCCCAGATTAATCTGTAGCCAGAGAGAGACTCGACAGTGACAACCCAGACTATAGATGGACCAATTTTGACAAAATATATACAACTTATGCTTGATAGAGTCCATGAAATTAGTTCTCATACAACTTGAACAGAGGAAAATTATAGTCAAACCTATTAACTTTCGACTGATAATTTTCACACAACCCTTCTTAAAACTCTTACAGAGAATTAGTAAGTTACAGTTCAAGCAAACCAGAGGAATTCACATACTGAAACCAGACACATTGACCACATTGTCATAATTAAAATCGTTACAGATATGGAGAACAATAAATATTTTAAATTTGAACTTGAAATAGAGCAGATGATAATTTCCTTTAGATGGGCTACGAAAACATGGCTCAGTTTCCTTATCATGCATAATACTCAGCCCTCCTTGCCTTTTAAACCAGAAAATCTAAGCAGACGATGCAACTGACCCAACTGACAGGATAACCTAGTAACAAAACATACCAATTTAGTACCATGACTTGCATCTTCGAAGATTATAGTTGAAAATTGATAAACGAAGTTAGCGAAGGCCATTACATACTGTTAATTTATGCCTATGTTCTATGCCATTTCAGATTAGGGCATAATACTGAAGCAGATAGAACATGCTAATAGATCGATAAAAGACAAGCCAAAACAGAGATAATAAATGGTGGCGTTACGGTGATCAGCAGGATGCTTCTACCAACAAAGTCTTCAATAGGTCATTCAGCCAAGCGTGTCACACATAACCCAGAACAACCCAAACAAAGAACACTCCATATATATCACAGCTCCAACGCTATCCAGAAAGAGAGAATTCCTCCACACCAATGTGTGTCAAATGAGCTCTAAGTCTCTCCAATATATAGGAATCTTTGGGGGTGTGTGACACGTCCTTTAAGACATTTAAGTCTATATTTTATTCTAGGCCAACCTAGCACATAAATGGAATAAATTTAAAGTATATGTTCTGCTCATCTGATCGAGATGATCTTTAGATCAATCTTACACCTCTTCGAAAGAGGAATCCAATAAAAGTATTGCAATCGTCATATGAGCAGCACAACCCAGAGTTTGGACCTAGTTGTCCAATTTTAACACTCCCTCTCAACTAGGGAGAACTCCGTCCACAAGTGCAATCCAAACATTGTGCGTCATCCTGCCGTAACTTGCTTTGCTGGCCTCTTTATTTCAGAACAGAAGTGGGTCAGTCACAAAGACATCATTCCCCAACTGACAGATTCAGCCCAGAGGTCCGAAACCTCTATCGGACCCACAAAGAATCTCATACCAACCCGAAGTTGGTTTCCCTGACCCAAAGTTAGTAGGAGGTTCGAAACCTCGCTTGGACTCAAGAGAGTCATATATACTAACCCAAAGTTAGTCTCACTGACCTGAAGTCAGTTGGAGGTCTGAAACCTCACTAGACTTGATCCCAGATCAAGTGGTTGGACACGTGTCATCCTAGATAGAGAGTACGACAATCTCTGATGCGTCCATCAGTCTTTGCTACTAGTCTCTAGCTTTTCCCACCTCATTGGCCAAATGAAAGGTACTTCCCATGAGTCCGGAACTCAAATGGGTAGGATGCATACGGGGCACAAATCATGAGAGGCGAACCAACTCAATCATCACGGTGGGGCCCAAGCACACCAACAAGGTTCGGCAAGCCTAGCCCTGTGGTTGCTTATAGCTCTGAGAAGCTATCCCCAAAGCCCCCCAGAGCTCCCAGAGCTCATCGTCCAACAGGACCCACATCATAGGGTCATTCCACGATACCAAGTCTCTCACGAAAGGTTAGAAACTTGACCTTCCCCAGGGGCTTAGTGGGAATATCTGCGACCTGCTCATCAGTTCCTGTGATCGAGCCTTACGGCACCTCTCTGTTCCATATCCAGAATAAAGTGGTACCAGCCATCAACATGCTTGGATAGATTGTGGAACCCAGGATCCTATGACAAATGAATCCCCCTCTGGTTATCACAAAGGATAACGGTGGCATCTAGCACATGCTTGAACAACTCACTAAAAAGATTTTGCAGCCAAGTGATTTCACAACAGGCCATACATGTTATAATGTATTCGGCCTCAACGGTGCTCAAGGCTACTGACTTCAGTTTCCTGCCCGAAGCAGATCTACATGTGAAGTAGCATCCATATGTGCTCTTGCGATCCACTACACTGCCAGACCAATCGGCATTAGTATATCCATGGAGTGTTATACTCCCGGTAGTGTATCTCAGCCCATGGTCTATTGTGCCTCAGAGATATCTCAAGAGTTTCTTGGCACCAACCCAGTGAATGTTATGATCAACCATGTGTTGACTCAAAGTGTTCACTGCAAAACATACGTCTGGATGGGTGTTGATTAAGAACATTAGGGCCCCTACAAGTTGACGATACTCAGTAGAATTTGTCAATATAGGCCCAACAGCGCTACCACTCAAATTCTTGAAGTTGAGCTCCATTGGTGTCGACACAGACTTGCAGTCCACCATACTAAATCTTTCCAGAATCTTCACAATGTATTTTCCTTGAGAAAGGAAAATCTCACCAGGTCTCTGCCAGACCTCCAGGCCTAGGAAGTAGTGCATCAGTCCTAGGTCTTTCATCTCAAACTCAGCAGCGAGCTCCCTCTTGCACTGATGAATGAGAGGGTCAACACCTGTTAGGAAGAGGTCGTCCTCATACAACACCAGAATGAGAGGCTTCTCTCTATCAACCTTGAAGTAAAGGTTTGGATCAACATTACTACGAGTAAAGCCCAGTGCCATCAAGTAGATATCTATCCTTTCGTACATCAAGTAACTATCTATCCTCTCGTACCAAGCTCAGGGTGCTTTGTTTCGTCCCATAGAGGGCTTTCCTGCAGACATGGGTGTCCCTAACCTGGACTTCGAACCCCAGAGGTTTCTCAACATACACCTTCTTCTTTTAATGCATCATGCAGAAATGTGATCTTTACATCTATCTGATGAAGACTCCATCCTTGCATATCAGCAAGGGCTATTGTTAATCGAATGGTGGTATATCGGGTCACAGGTGTAGGTGTGACATCATAGTCTATGCCTTCCTCATGGGACATGCATCTTACCTGAGCTTTTCAGCACTTTCATTAGATCCATGCTTGATTTTATGACAACACCTTTGATCTGTGGTCTAGGAACCATATCCTAGACATCACCCTCACATCCTTGTAGACCTTGATGCTTTCCAGTTTCTTCAAATTTTCCAGGCTCATATTGTACTCATGGCAGCTAGATACTCCTGGTATTTATATGGCTTCTCGGTTTTCTTCCCCCTCTGAAGCCATATGTCTTTGAGCCATGAGGATATTCTTTCTTTCAGCAATGATATTAGCCCAGGAGCATATAAAGTTGAATTATCCCTCTTAATGCCAACTTCTCTTGTGAAAGAAGACATTTATGTCAAATGAGGGCATCCTAGACACCAACTTGGAAAGGGAGACTTAATCTTCCACATTTAAAGCCATCCAGTAGGCTTTACTAATCATGGTTCAAGATTCCAATGTGTCTGAATGCTGCCGAAACACATCTTACCATTATGCTTCAGTGAGACTGTTATTGTCTCATGCTGACTGCTACATAGGTGTCTATCTATGTCACTGTCCAACAGGGAGAATATATCAACACAGCTCAGCTTGTTAGAAGTCCTGTTATTCTGAGGAGGTCTATTGTAGCTTCCTCAACCAACGCTCTTTACTGCGACGCACAGAACGAGGAATCCAAACATGATTCCTTCTCTGCACTTGAGAGCTTCATCTTCTTTATCTGACATCTTATCTAGCACTGCTTCTTATTTACAGATTTTCCCAAGACTACAGATCTCAGTTTTGCTATTTTTCTCCTAGATTTCACAGATCTAGGAACCGACCATATAGGTGTTAAAACACAGAATTTACCCTTCTTCATGTTAGTCCCTGCAGATCCAGCACAGTCATAATGGTACTCCTGCTCATCAATGTTCAAGCCCCAATCATCCAACAGGATAAATATGGACAAGGCGCTTTCTAAGGTTACTGCCAATAGATTAAGTCCAGATATATGTTGGTTCACAACCACTGTCACTAGACAAAAGTATCATAATACTGTTAAATGAGGCACTGCATTGCCCCTCAAGTCATCAATACATGTTACATGTGTTCCTTTGTTCATCAAAGTGACCTGTATCTTCAAGACAATCTAGATTTTTGAATGAAAATCTTATAGATGACTTCCATAGAAATAAATTTTGCTTATGATGATCAATAATTTGTAGACCCTGATATATACACGTAGCCAAGAAATCAATTGCAGAAGTGACATTTTTATCAAACATATCAGAAAACTGTATAGGATAATTATTTTCCAGGGACGGTCCAAAGGAGATGCTTAGTAATTCAAGGCTTTACTAAGTTTTTGTATACAGCTGTAAATTTATGTTAGGGCATTAGCAGGCTGCATCATCCACTATCCAGTCATTGGACAACCTTCTGAATCTATAGCCTAGGCAAGGCAAGGTGCCTTATGAATGGGCTGTTGGATTGTTCATGGGTAGTTACCTCATCCTACTTGCCCAAAACACACCTCAAATAATGCAACCTCCTTCCCTTGCATCCACAGTGACCTTGAAATGTGAGGAGGCACCTCTATGTTATTTTGGTCTTCAAAATGCCACCTACAGGCCTACAGCTTAGACATGAAGGTTTTCTTTCCCAAAAATAGTCTTCCAACAGTCTTCCACAGACTATCGTAACTTCAGCTACCCTTGGGTCCCAGACAGGACATAAAATGGGCATTAAAACGACATAGAGCAGATCCGAACTTACCTTTGGGCAGACCTTAACTGCTGTTGGTAGCCTTTAATTTTCACTTTAATGCTATCATTTCCAACATCTCAACACTGTTATACGCATCCCTTTTCCGCACTTATATTCAAACTTCTTCACGCACCATCCAAACAACATTTAAATGATAGTGGCTTTCCTTCACTTGCTGCAGCCTTCCTTTGAAGGAATTCTTGCCTTCTTTACGGTTGATCTGGGCATAGAACATCCCTCAACCTTCAGCTACAGGCTTGGTAAGGGCTGCGATTTTCCTTTCCCAAGAGTTTGATCGGTAGAAACCCTAACTCTAAGCAAAATAAATATGGGCTTCATCTACAGATTGCTTGAATCATTGCAGAACATGTTCGTTGCAATAAGTTGTTACATTCCTTTTATCAAATCCTTCGAGACAATGCGGTCAGAAACTTATTCTTTACAAAAATTAATTTAATGCCTTTTTCTCTGTGAAAACAAGCAAATGATGTTTTGAATAGGAAGAGAAGAAGCTCTCAGTATAGCCCCGACAACGACCACGAAAGTAAAGAAAGTTGTAGCGATTCAATGAGTACTTACCAAAGCATGGAATAGGATCAATACGAAGAATGCCACCGCGGCTTCCAAGCCTCTGCTTTGTAACGCGGGGCCGTAATTCGTTATTACAATTGCGTAATACGTCACTCCCATGATCCCCAGAACTAGAAGAATCATAACGGAGCTGAGACCCCTGAGTGTCGTGCAAAATTTGAACATGTTCCATGCCATTATAATTCCAGATCTTTGCATAACTAGAGCGATTAACTTAGTAATTAAGAGATCCAGAAATCCCCGCGTACAGAGGATTTCTACCACCAATCCGACCATGCCCCGACAACGACCACGATCGTCGAGGAGCCATTGCTGGCCACGACGTTGGATAATACGCAGAACATCATAAATTACTGCCAATCACTGCTCATAAAACAGAATCACACAAAACTTATCCACACTCATCCACAACTCGATTTCCAAAAATCATATAAAAAAAATCACAATTCAATTCACTGCTGTAAATTTCGAGCGACGAAACCTAAAATTTTAAAGCCCGGTTTGATGTGCTTTGCATGCAGACCAAATCTACTAATAATATTAGTAGTGTGTGTACTTCTGATGGAAGACGGAAATTAGATAGTGAATTGAGTGAATCCTTTGACGGAAAACCCAAAGATTCACCGCAGGAATCACGACATCAACAGAAATGAGTAGCGAATGGAACCACGACACCAGTATGCTGAATCGCAATAAATCATACACTCTGTTGCCGCAGAAGACAGAGCTCGTATGGATATTTATGTGGATGGGTTCTCCGCAAATCTTTTATTTGCTAACAGGTCGCCCTGTTGCCTGATAAAATGAGGAGTGAGGAATGCGACAGCCATCGGTCCTCCAAAAATGATGCCCAAACAGTGCAGCAATTAGCCCTCAAGGGTAGTTTGCGAGTGGTAGCAGCACATGAGAAATTTTACTTTACCAAGTCCTTTAACACAAAATGGGCATTGTCTTCCCTTTAGCTCCGATACCATGTTAATTTATGCCTATATTCTATGCCATTTCAGATTAGGGCATAATACTGAAGAAGATAGAACATGATAATAGATCGATAGAAGACAAGCCAAAATAGAGATAATAAATGGTGGAGTTACGACGATCAGCAGGATGCTTCTACCAACAAAGTCTTCAATAGGTCATTCAGCCAAGCGTGTCACACATAACCCAGAACAACCCAAACAATGAACAGTCCATATATATCACAGCTCCAACACTATCTAGAGAGAGAGAATTCCTCCACACCAATGTGTGTCAAATGAACTCTAAGTCTCTCCAATATATAAGAATCTTTGGAGGTGTGTGACACGTCCTTTAAGACATTTAAGTCTATATTTTATTCTAGGTTGACCTAGCACATAAGTGGAATAAATTCAAATTATATGTTCTGCTCATCCGATCGAGATGATCTTTAGATCAATCTTACACCTCTCCTAAAGAGGTATCCAATAAAAATATTGCAATTGTCATATGAGCAGCACAACCCGGAGTTTGGACCTAGTTGTCCAATTTTAACACATACCCCTTAGCCGAATGATTACTTTGCTCTAATATTACCTCCACTGCCTCTAGATTTTCTTCAAACTGACAATTGTAAACCTTACTTCTATGTCTTATTAACCTCCTCCGCTCGCAGTGTATTTTCCCAGTCCTTCCAGACATGCAATGTTGGCCAACTAGTATTTCCTTAACTGTCATTAACTTAACGCATGTCGAATACTTCACCTACTCCAGTGCATTGATTAATTGTGATGGATGCTCAGGTGCATGCCCCTACGTGGCACCGACCTCCTATCAATCGCACCATCGTGGCACCCCGATTGGGGGTTAGTGGCCATATCATTATCTCTTGTTAAGATTATCTGTAAGGACTGTAGTTCCACATTCCATGTTGGATGGTGTTGGTTATGTCCAATTGTCTACCTTCATTCTTGCAGCCCCAATTGGCTAAGTAATCTGCAGCCTCATTCCCTCCTCTGCGGACATGCATTGGGATCAAATAACCAATTTCCTGAATAATTTATCCAATCTCTTTAATCAATCTAGTTGTGTGCCAAATCTTACTTATTCTATCCCATAGGGTTCCTTGTTGTAGTTTTTGCAATACGCCTGTTACCATTGTTGAGTCCCCTTCAACAATAACTCTTTGATAGTTCTCCCTAACTGCCATTGCTAAACCTTTCTTTACCACCATTAGTTCCGCTTCGTTGTTTGTGCCAAATCCAACCTCCATGGCAAACAATCTGCAAACTAAGCCTCGATAGTTCCTAAATAACCCCCCTATTCTTGCTTGGGCTGGGTTTCCTTTAGAAGCTCCATCATAATTTAATTTCAGAAATCCCGCTTGTGGGAACTGAAAAATGTCTGAAGGGTTTTTCCGTCGGGGTTTGAATTTCGATAATGATTTCGCCAGCATTTGATGTTTTAGGTTGAGCATAGCCAAAATCCTACTCTAATAACCAGTCACCTTCCAATCTTCATCTGTCCACTTTTTTGATAAGATTGTTTCCCGGATATTTTCTAGTATCACCTTCCAGACCTGGGTTACTTCCTTTTCTTCTTCTCTAAAAATTCGGTGGTTTCTTTCTTTCCATATTCCCCACAAAAGAAATCCCATCGACAACTTCTAAGCTCGATTCAATACTTCACTTTTATTTCCCCCAATAATAACTAATAGTTCAATAATTACATATATAATCACACACACATGACAAGTAGTAGTTAGATATTCAAATCTCTTTTAACTCTAAAAGGGGTTTGCATCTCTAGAGATTGAAATTAAGATGGATCTAGGTTGGCTTAATTCCCCCCTTTAAATATGTTATATTTCACATGAATACTATGGCTCATTTTTATTTTTAATACCATGGGTCAATACCATGGCTTATTTTTATTTTTAATACCATGGGTCAATACCATGGCTTATTTTTATTTTTATAGTGTTATTATTATTTCTTTATTTTATTTTGACCGTGTGAAAATGTGTACATTACATTACATTAATATTTTAATTTAATTTAATTTAATTTGTATTTTTATGTAATTTGACTTAGTCAAAATTTTAAACATTATATTAGAACATCTCTATCATACTAGACTACAGAGCACCTCTAGGCACAACAAACTAAAGAACCCCTCATCAACAAATTCTCATGGGAGCTTCACTCAATGAACCTCTAACAGATCACATGCATTTGTGGCATACTAAACAATACCCTTATTTTGACTACATATTGGAAAGTACCTCTAAAAATCACAATATTTAATCCCCTACCAAAACGAACTCAATACACCTTCCCAATTAAAAAAACCCCTACTTTCACTAGATATTGTAGGTATCCATTTTTTCATTAACATTTTTTATACCTCTTTATATTTTTTCATTAACTTTGAGCTCCATTTTTTTTACTTTCTAATATAAAAACAATTTACCCCCTATTATATGCTCAATATATTATGTCAAATTTTCATTAATGTATAGCCCCCAATATGAATGCACGTGGTATGGTATTTCTCCCCTAGTGAATCCCCTATGAAAATTTTACCTCTGTTCCAACATCACATGTTCACCTTGTACCTCAATCATGAAAATATCGCCAAATTGTTGACGTCCATTTAAAGGAATAACCATCTATCAGAATGCATGTGTCCCTGACTGCTATAATCATTGGTCTAGTAGTATATTCTTCGTGTACATGGTTCATTCAACTTCTTGATGAAATTCCCCTTAATATAAAATTTCACCCCACAGAGTCTACAACCCATAAGGTCTTCTCAAGTGTATCCAACCAACACATGGCCCAAACTTCAGAGTGTTAAAGAAGTCCCTAACAGAGGCTACTAAACTAAACTAGAATAAAAACATCATTTCACTAGGGAACACATGACAAAGGAGTATGCATGCCTATCCAAGTCTTATAATGGTATACAATTTTCATGTTATGTAGATTTGAGTACAACACATTCCAATTCATGAAGATATCAAGTACATCAAATATTTTAAGGACTACTACAAAACATCATATCAGCACATCACATGTAAACTTGCTATAACTACATTGTGTGACTCGCATTAAAACATGGACATGAGTTTGCTATATTTCACACAAATTTATCTAAATCTGTCCATTGTCCAATCTCAACTGTTAATCCAATATTTGTTGTTTTCATAATGTTCCCACAAACTTTGTCTTTGCTATCTCTTCCACAAGTGTTTTCCTTTGCTTCTCTTCTCTCTCAATGCAATACAATGATGGGGTACCAATCTCTCTATTGTGTCCAAGAACTCTCCATCCTCCCTACTGCATACTCACTATTTCACTCCAAAAAACTTAGCCAACTATCAATTAACACTAGGTTTATCAAGAAAGAAAAATGAAACTCGCTTCCACCTCATAAAGTGTCTATGCTCCTCCCTTCATCTGGAGAATTTTCATCACATACCAGGGAAACCAAAGTACTATTGATAATTCAGATCAGTTGGTAACCCATTGTACTCTAGGGCCTAACATCAATCTAACAATGAAGAATGCTTTGATGACCATCCTACGGATGTACTTCCATCTACCACAATACAAGGGATCTATCCATTGTACTCACCAGTTTTCTAGGTAAGTAGTCTGGATGTGGGATGTATCCATCTTAGTAGTTACATTCTTAGCACCTACCAATTAAGGATTATAGTGGACCACTCAATAAATAGTTCAAGGAGTAACAACTTGTAAATGGAACTCATTTCCAGCTATAATATTTCTTACTATGAAGACTCATGAATGACTTTACATCATAAAAATATTGTAGTGTTAAATATATCATCAAAAGATAATCACATGATCAGCATGTCAACTTCCTCCTTTGAAATTGTTCATGTCATGGGCATCTCCATCTTCATCTTGGTTTCATGATTTTTTTGGATCTCTATGTCTAACTTGTTATTTGTTAGAGTAGAAAATTATAATGAAGTGACTTCATATTGATGTCACTATTCCAAATATGCGCATTAACTTTAACCCCATTAAATTTAACTCCAAGACATGAAACTTGAACATTACATAAATTACAAAAACATTTTCATCACCATTACATTGTATTTATCGCTCAAGGCTCTAGTTCATAAGGAAAATTAAGTCTTCAAAATTCTTATCAGTGACCACTCTTAACTTCTTCTCATACCCATGCTCTAATTCTTCCCTTTCACTATAATGATGCTTTCTCTAACCTTGCCGTCGATATTAGGTGACATGAGGCCCTCGCAATCCCAAACTGCATGTGTTGCTTCTCAAATAATGGATAAAAAAACTGATACCACTGATCTAGATTTATGTAGGAATGCAACATAATACACATATAACCATAAATATGGAGATGCAGCAGAAATAATGCTTCCTTTTATTAAAATAAAATTACTAAAATATGCTTACAGACAAGGCACTGGTATCTTATCTCTAAGAAGAGATGTGGCAGCTACAGGCCTCTGAACTGTGTTACAATACAACCATAATAGAAATAAAAAACTAGGGTGCTGCTAGGCTTATCTCTGAGAAGAGATGTGGCGGCTACAGACCTATGAACTATGTTACAATGAGACATAATGGAAATGAGCGGCAAGGGCATTGGTAGCATATCTCTGAGAAGAGATGTGACAGCTACAGGACCCTCCACTGTGTTACAATGAGGCTCAAAGGTCTATTTATTTTTGAGAAATAATGTAAAACCCTAAATGTCCAAAAAATAACCCTAGGAGATGAAGTGCCAAAATTGTGGGTCTCGTTTGGGTAAATTGGTGTTTCAACTTCCTGGGGACATAACTTTGGCATCCGATCTTCGTTTGACGCGCTCAATAGCTCGTTAGAAAGATCTATCTGAGGAATACAACTTTTGAGCAAGAAACATTGGTCTACAACCCATATCGCTCACCGTTTTCCCAAAAAGCATCGTTTAGGGCCTCAAAACAGATCCAAAAGTTTAGGACTCGAAAAACTGCTAAAAATACTAAGTTGTGTTGCAACTTAAAAACAGAAAGAACTGATGGTGGGGGTTAAAATGGAATAGGTGGGTAGTCAAAAATATCCACCTGGATCTTTAGTGCCCCAAAATGGCTCCGGGAGTGCACAACCTGAAAACGTGCTAAAAATAATAAGTTGTGTTGAATGTGAAGAGTTGCAATAATTGATGGTGTGGGTACAAATGGAATAGGTTGGTGGCCACTGATATCCACCTGGATCATTCCTCCCTCCTTAGGAAGTAATGGTCCCCACTGCGTTAAGTTCCTCCATGAGTGGCAAATTTTGTTGAACTTGGTATTGGATTTGTCCAGGATGTCGCTGACCTATTGGCGGACATGCTGGATGTAGATGTGCCACAAGTGGGCAGCCGTTGAAGGATCTGGGCAGATTTATCCATCATCACATTCCTCTATTTCTCAAGGGCCTCCTCAAGCAATATTTTGATAGGATCTCTTGCTCCCTCATCTTTATTTCCTTCCACTATGGGAGGTTGTTGGGGTTCGCGAGGTTGATCTTGCAACGATTCAACCAGATTGAGCTCTAACTCCTTATACCCTGACCACGTTGGGGACATGCAAATAAAAATAGAGAAAGAGTAGACCGGCTCTGATACCACTGATCCAGATTTATGTAGGAACGCAAAAAAATACACATATAACCATAAACATAGAGATGCAACGGAAATAATTCCTCCTTTTATTAAAATCAAATTACTGAAATATGCTTACAGACAGGGCACTGGTAGCTTATCTCTGAGAATATATGTGGCGGCTAAAGGCCTCTGAACTGTGTTACAATACAACCATAATATAAATAAACAGCTATGACACTGGTAGGCTTATCTCTGAGAAGAGATGTGGCAGCTACAGGCCTTTGAACTGTGTTACAATGAGACATAATGTAAATGAGCGGCGAGGGTGCTGGTAGCGTATCTCTGAGAAGAGATGTGATAGCTATAGGCCCCTCCACTATGTTACAATGAGGCTCGAAGGCCTATTTATTTTTAGAAATAACGTAAAACCCTAAACGTCCAAAAACCTAACCCTAGGAGATGAAGTGCCAAAGTTGTGGGTCTCGTTTGGGTAAATTGGTGTTTCAACTTTCCAGGGACGTAACTTTGGCATCCGATCTCCATTTGATGCGCTCAATAGATCGTTAGAAATATCTATCCGATGAATACAACTTTTGAGTGAGAAACATTGATCTATGACCCATGTTGCTCCCAATTTTCCCAAGAAACATTGTTTAGGGCCTCAAAACGGCTCTAGAAGTTCAAGACCCGGAAAACTGCTAAAAATAGTAAGTTGTGTTGAAAGTGGACAACTGCAAGAATTAATGGTGTGGGTCCAAATGGAATAGGTGGGTGGCCACCAATATCCAATTGGATCAACAGCCCACATGGAAGGAAGGTAAAAGAGGTTTTTGATACAAACACCTTTTTGTTTATCAATTGCAATTTTGAACAACAGCTTAGATGTCAAAGAATATAAGTCTGCACAGGTTTTTTAGCATTTTCTGTGCATTTTTGAAAAAGAAATAGAGCTCTACCAGAAATTCTGGTAGCTTTCCAGTTTTTGCGCAATTACAGGTTTTTACCAAAATTTCCGGTAGTGCCTGTTTTAACTAAATTTGACACCGGTCAGCAAAGTTTCTAAGCTAGTTGAGGAAGTATAAAGACTCATAACCAAATGGATATAACAAGTGATGGTGAAAGGTGGTTATGAGGTTGCTAGAGGTCACATTAAAGGAAGATACATGGTTATTTAAAGACCAAAGACATAAGGAGACAAATCATTAGAAAAAGGGGCAACGTGACAGCGCACTCAACAGTTCAGCCCATATTTCTTCTCTTCTTTCTTTTACATATGTACATTTGGTTAGATTTCGATGGGATATGGTTGTAATGTCCTATGACACCTATGTAATGATAGGAGTAATGTTTCCTTCGTTCAAGAAGAGATGGATTTGGTACCTCTCTTTCTATATATACCATTTGTAAATACCATTTCCAGGTTGGATTTTGGTTTACCTGAAGACTGAATATAATAAAGAAAAGCCTTTTTAATTCATGTTGGAGGATTTTATGACTCATATGGCATATATTCTTTCTTTGTTAATTTATTCTAATTATGAGTTGCAACAACTAGTAAGGTGTGAGTGAGAAACTGTTAAAGGATTTAACAATAAATTATATGCTTTCAGTTTTCTGCAAATCATATATGTGTTGTAGAACATGTTAGTGAATATTTCATAAAGGATTTGTGGAATACTTTATACATGCAATCTACTTTCTGAATGTTTTTTTACTTTGCATAAACAGAGTTTGCGTAAGAGACATCATTATAGTTGTGTGATTGATTTAGGATATGAATATTTCCTAGAATAGGTACTAGCTATCCATCTTCTTCATTTGTTACACTCTTCTCCCTATACTACCAATTTACCCATACAATTTATAGTTGCCACAACTTGCCAATTGCATGAAAGTCTTAAAGAATAAAAAAATCATTTCAAAATCTTTGAGAAGCCATCCCACCACTCAAACAACCTTATAAACTTTGAAATGAACTATGATGTGTAAGGATTACTCCTTTTGCAGTCAAGGAGTGACTCCTTGCGCTAACAGATACCATGAAAGAAAGTGTTATTATCACTGTCTGAAGCAAAAGATAAATGTCTCATGTTAAATCCCTTTGATTTCTTTCTCATTTCTCCATTAATATTTTACCATGATCAGAATTGTGGCATCGTCATATTAATATTATTCTTACAATGAATCTCTTGATGATCAGGAGCTCAAGTCCAAGCCATGAAAAAAGGCTAAAAAATGAAAGTGCTCAGAATTGCTCCAAAACAGATCGACTGGAAAGAGCTCGGCGATACGATCCCAACGACGCGAACGACACTGAAATCCGTTACCGTATGGAGGAGATATTGCATTTTGAAAACGCCCAATAACTTTCAATTTTGAAAGAAAAGTTTTTTAATTTTATGTGTTGGGAAAATCTTTAATTTTTTATTAAGGTTTAATTAATAAATTAAAATTATATATTTATTAATATTTTATATGATTTTAATTAATCATATATTATATTATTTTATATATGTTTTAATTAATTTTTAAAAACCTTATTAAAATTAAAATATCAAACCTACACATATATTTTAAAGTTTCAAATTGAAAATTTTATGAAACGGGTTTTAAAACCCACCAGTCCAAAGTTTTTAATAAAGCATGTGTTTTATAACGTGGCAAGGGTATAACGTATGTCAAGCTTTAATACGTGGGTTTTAAAACATATGTTGGAGCGGAGTTTAACATGGCACGTGGTCTATTTAAACCATGGTGGAGCGGATTGTTTGCAGCGGATAAGTTTAAACAGTTAACATTTATTAAACCATTTTCCATGTGAACGTAAGTCACGATGGGGGTCAAGTTAATACGGTTTTCAAAACCGTTAGTTAACAATTAAATGCTGCAGGTTGAGCGCATGTGAACGCGCCTTTTTCTAACAGTCATATGTAATGTTGCCGCCAAATTTGGAGTGCGTCCGACAAATCTGGTACAGCTGCCGTTTTTAACTGGAGTTAACTCCAGTTCTCCACAGTTAGCGGAGCTTTTGAAGGGAAAACTTCAGTTAGCCATAACTTTGGCTAAGAAAGTCCTTTTTGGACGATTTTTTTTTCTCGATTCTGGGTCTCTTCGACATTCTGGAGCTGCTGGGAGTGTTTGCAGAGCCATCATGGTGCTCTAACAGAGAATTTACCAGCATTTTTGGTCGTGGAGCCACCAGGGCCTAAGGGAAGAAGAGTTGTTTTGGACTACCTTAATCCAATGGAGGTGATTTTGTAGTCATTTTATACTGATTTGAGCCTTCTGAATCTTATTTTGCAGTGTATTTTTCCCTTTGAGGCTTCTATACAGTTGTATACACATTTTGAGAAATTTAATCAAAGAGGACAATCCCATCTTGGGAGGCTTGATCCAGCGGAGGTAGCCCAAGAGAGGGGTGAACCACTTAAACAATTATTTGCTGTCATACTGTATAATTTTGCTGCATATTTTCAGATTCTGCTCCTTTAAACAGTAAATTTTTATAAGAAAACTTTTCCCAAGCAGGTTTAAACAGAGAACAAAATTTATCAGTTCATCATCAAACATCTACACTTCATTTGCAGAATATGGATACTTGTCTATTCACACATTAAAGTTGGATCAATGAATACTTTGCAGTTAAAACAAATACTTTCATTGATTGGATCCTTGTGATTACATTTTATTTCTTTAGGTAGAGTTTGTAGAAGGGCCAGGTAGCCTCCGGATTCATCCTTTCTAGTAAAGGTGAAATATCCGGTGAATGCCCCTACAGTCAATCTCTGTATGAGAAATTATTTGTTCTCACAATTTCAGATCACTTGATGCTAACTTGCATTATTAGTATGTAAAATAATGGAAAGATGTGTAGCTATCTCATTCTACTGTGGCAAGTTGGATCATGTCGGCAACCATTTTCACAAGCGCACGCAATACAAGCCAAATTTAAAGTGTAAGTGTTGGGAAGCCATTTCACAAGCTGAGAGATATAGAAGTACTGTATCTACCATTTTTTTTTCAACACAGACAACTAGGCTTGAAATCCCATCTCAATTTTTGCAGATACATACCATTGACTTTCTTGTAAGTGTGTGGGGTCAAAAGCCATTTGCCCAGACTGTGCTCCTCCTCCGGACCCGTCTACCTGTATAGATGACCTTCGTTGCCTCTGTTATGACGCTCCTACCTCTAATCACCAATTCCATATCATTGACTGCACTGTCTACATGCCAACTGCGTCGGTCCTCCATACACGCTTCCTCAATTATAATACCATCAGTCGACTCCCCTCGTGCACAGTCAACTCCCCTCCTGATAGCACCTCTCCACTTCATAGCGGTCACCGACTGTGCTTTGGTTATTGAAAAATCGACACTAGTATACACCGCTCCTCCATTGCTGGCCTCTCAGCCCTCCACCAATGTATGCTACAAAAATTACCATGTAAATACTCATTCTACGTGTTCAATGATTGTGTGTGGATTCGAATTTTCACTTCCGAACACTTGGAAGATTATATAAATATTTACATGAGGAGAAGCTCTACATTTGGATACATATTTGTGATATTTTTTTGCAAGGTGATAATTTATGATAATTTGTTACATTAACCTTGTGCGCTGAAAAATCTTGAATTCTCTCCATAGGACGGTGAAATTAGAGCTAAGCCTTAGTCTGAGCCTAAACACAAATTACCAGTTTTCTTGTACAAGACCACACGATAAAGGTTTATCTTGGGAATATTTTTTTCTTGGAATAAACATGATTGATTTCTTTATGGAAAATTTATTGGAGGCACTAATTCTACAATGGATTTAAAAAATAAGTATAATTTTGTAGACATTTACACGAAAATTCCACAATTATTCAATATGTTTTCGTGCGAATTCAACATTGTGGAAGGGAATCAAGTAGACAATGTGTCATGCGTAGAACCGTGCTTTCAATGGTGCACAACACTTTCAAATCGTGATTTGTGATGGAGTTGTTAATCCTAAAATCAAATGAGTAGTTATGTATGCTGGTCATGTGTGAACTGTTGTGCATATGTAGTGGATTGTGAATGAATTACATTCATTGTTACTTGTTGGTTGGAGAATTCAACTTGTATGTTGAAGTCATGGTATGTGCATTGAATAGAGCTATTGCCACTAGTTGTTTGGTGCACATTTACAGAGAATATTGCAGTCACATTGAATTGTGAGTGAGTGTCACTTCTTCCTCTTTGGTTCATAGTTGTGATCAGAAAATGGCCAAATTTTATGAAGTATTAGAGTTTTTGAAAACTATAATACACTCTAAAACTAATGACATAGTGAAAATCAATAAATTTTCCCTTGCTAACCTTAGAATATTTCTACAAAATGCACAAGAGAAGATTGATATTTTACATCTTCAATCCTAGCTTCAACAAGAAGAATTACAATAAAGGAGTCATCATTATGAACCTGTTTCTATTTAGAACATTGAAACACACTCCCATCAACAACAAGAATGTAAAATTGAAGTTGATTCATATCCAGTTCCCAATGAATCAACAGAGTTACATGCAGATGCAATAGTCCAGTCTGCCTTTCCCAAGTCCATGATTAGACCCTGGGAAGAGCTTGTACATAACAAGCACAAAACTAGTCTTGGATATGACAAGGATGTGTCCTTTCATATTCCAGACTATTCCACTCCCATTCAATTTCAAATTGTTGGGTTTCTTCATGAAAATTCACCTTCAAATGTTCGATATTATGCTCATCTTCCACAACAAAAACAACATATTATTATATGCCAACATCGTGACCGAGTTGGCCATATGAAATATCATTGTTTTGATATTCATCCTCATAAAACCACTCATTCTTCAAACAAATGATTTAGAAACAAGATGTTATGTGTGGAGCCTGATTTTATTCTTGATTCAGAGATCCTTGTTTTAGCTAGATGTATACCCCAGGAAAATTGTACACCCTTGCATGCGAGGGGTGCAGGGGGGCCGACCCCCCTGGCTGGGGGGTCCGGGGGCCAGCGTTCCCCGGGCAGGGGTTTCGGGGGCCGCGCCCCCGAAGCCAAAAATAGATGTAAAATTGCCTTGTAAAAGTATAGCAATTTCTAGTCAATCTGGGTCGTTCATTAGGTAGATGATCTGACGGTAGAAGTTATGTTTTTTTTAGGGTTTTTTTCCCTAGAAGGCAACCCCTCACTTTTATGAGGGTATTGTATTGTGGCTGTGTAATATAGGTGTATTCTCTGAGCGGGAAAACAGAGAGGGAGACTGTGAGAGAGAACAGAGGATATTATAGTGGGTTTGCTGTAGGTTTTTTATCTTCATTTCGCTGGATAATAGAAAGAAAGCACTGGCTGTTCGGAGTGGACGTAGCCCAAACTGGGTGAACCACATATATCTATGTCTCTCTGGTTTTATGTGTTTTCTATGCTTGTATTTTCCGCATATTTTATGTGTTGCATTGCTCTGTAATATTTAATTTTCTAACAACTGGTATCAGAGCCGAAGGTATATTTGGCTGATAAACTCACAGGAAAGAAGCATTCTGGTTCGAGTGGGAGCAATGGTGGAAGATGCTAAGTTTAGGGTAGAGAAATTTAATGGCCAAAACTTCCCGCTATGGAAGATGCAGATGGAAGATTATCTGTATCAGAAATATCTGTACCTACCATTGAGCGGGAAAGCAAAGAAGCTGGCGGCCATGACAGACGTGGAATGGAACATTCTTGATAGAAAGGCACTCGGAACAATACGGTTGTACCTTGCGGCATCATTCGCCTTCAATATTTCGAAGGAAAAAACAAAAGAGGGTTTGATGTAGACATTGGTGAAACTATATGAAAAACCCTCGGCCTCAAACAAGGTATTTCTTATGAAACGACTATTTCATATGAAGATGTCAGAAGGTGGATCTGTTGCAGAACATTTAAATGATTTTAATACAGTTACCAGTCAGTTAATTTCTATAGGGGTAAACTTTGATGATGAAGTTAGAGCTCTGTTATTCTTATGCTCATTGCCAGAGATTTGGAATGGTTTAGTAATGGCCATTAGTAACTCTGTCTCTAGATCTAATACTTTAAAGTTTGATGATGTTGTCGGTGCTATCCTTAGCGAGGAAATGTGACAGAAAAGCTCCGGTGAGACATCGGGTAATGCTTTGAGTGTAGAGTCTAGGGGAAGAAGAATGGAAAGAGGAAAGAGCTCAGGATATCGCAGTAAATCAAGGAAAGGCAGATCCAAGTCTAGATCGGGGATAGTGTGCTGGAAATGCGGAAAGAAAGGACATATGAAGAAAGACTGTAGATCTCGGAAGGGAAAAGAAGGAGATGCACCACAAGAAAATAATCATGAAGCAAATGTGACAGGTGATGTGTTACAAGATGCTTTGATTCTTTCTTTCAAAAATGTTACTGATTCTTGGGTTGTAGATTCAGGGGCTTCATTCCATGCCACACCTGATAAGAAATATTTTCATGACTATGTTCAAGGAGATTTTGGACAAGTTCGTTTGGGTGATGATAAACCCCGTAAAATTGTTGGAATGGGTAAAGTTCTTGTAAAACAACAGAATGGAAACCAATGGCTACTAAAGGAGGTAAGGCATGTTCCAGATCTGAAGAAAAATCTGATTTCAACAGGGCAGTTAGGCGGTGAAGGCTGTGTGACAACTTTCACAGATAAAACTTGGAAGGTCACCAAAGGAGCCCTGGTAATAGCAAAAGGTGAAAAGGTTGGTACATTGTATTTATGAAATGGTATTTCTAACTCTGTTAATGCTTTAACTTCCAAAGGAGCAGATGCAGCATTATGGCATCATAGGCTCGGACATATGAGTGAGAAGGGGATGAAGATTCTTCACTCAAGAAATTTGTTTCCAGGTTTGAAGAATGTTGATTTGGATTTCTGTGAGAATTGTATTGATGGAAAACAAAAGAGAGTAAGATTTCTCAGAGTTGGGAAAGAAAAGAAGAGTGAAAAATTGGAGCTTGTGCATACATATGTATGTGGACCTGCTCAGGTGTCATCTCTCGGTGGCTCTCGCTATTATGTTACGTTTATTGATGATGCAACTAGAAAAACTTGGATTTATTGTATTCAAAATATATCTGATGTATTTGATACTTTCAAGAAATGGAAAGCTTTAGTTGAGATTGAGACAAGAAAGAAGTTAAAGTGTCTCAGATCAGAAAATGGAGGTGAATATTGCAGCAAAGAGTTTGATAGGTACTGTTCAGAGCATGGAATTCGTAGAGAGAAGACAGTTCCAAGAACACCACAAGAAAATGGTGTGTCAGAAAGGATGAACAGAACAATCATGGAGCGTGCAAGGTGCATGAGATTGCATGCAAGATTGCCTTTACAATTTTGGGCAGATGCTGTAGATACTGCTGTTTATCTAATAAACAGAGGGCCTTCAAGTTCCTTGGATGGTGGTATTCCAGAGGAAGCATGGACAGGTAAAAAGGTAAACTACTATTTTTTAAAGCCTTTTGGTTGTGAGACCTTTGTCCATATTTATAAAGAAAATCGAACAAAGCTTGAGGCAAAATCAAAGAAATGTACCTTTATTGGATATGGTGCTAATGATTTTGGTTATCGCTTATATGATTATGAAAATCACAAAATCATTAGGAGAAAAGATGTAATATTCAATGAAAAGGTCTTGTATAAGAATCAGTTGCAGGAAAAGAAACAGGAAAAAGAAAGCAAGGAATACATGGTTCTTGATGAGATAACTGAAAAAGTAAAGGTGCCTGAAAATAATAATAATCAACAGTCACAGCAGCAGCAACCACCACAACAGCAACAGGCACCTCAAACACCTGAAAGTGGTGTTAGAAGATCTACCAAGATAAGTAGACCCCCTGAACGATACTCTCCTTCACTATATTATTTATTGTTGACTGATTCTGGTGAACCCGAATGTTATGAAGAAGCAATGCAGGTTGAAAGCAGGAAGAAGTGGGAGCTAGCCATGGAAGAAGAGATGGACTTATTAATGCATAACCAGACTTGGGACTTAGTCAGGTTGCCTGCAGGTAAAACTACATTGCAGAATAAATGGGTTTACAGGCTGAAGGAAGAAGATGGAGGAAAACAGAGGTACAAAGCTAGACTTGTGGTGAAGGGGTTTTCACAGAAGAAAGGTATTGATTTTGATGAAATATTTTCTCCTGTTGTTAATATGACTTCAATCAGGAATATTTTAAGTCTTGTAGCAGCAGAAGATTTACATCTTGAACAGTTAGATGTAAAGACAACATTTCTCCATGGAGATTTGGAGGAAGAGATCTATATGGAGCAACCAGAAGGATATGAGGTCAAAGGGAAAGAAAAATTAGTGTGCAGGTTAAAGAAGAGCTTGTATGGCTTAAAACAAGCTCCAAGGCAATGGTATCTAAAATTTGACAGGTTTATGTCTGAACAAGGTTATACTAGATGTCACTCTGATCATTGTGTTTATCTGAAAAAGCAAAATGATGGCAGCTATATTATATTGTTATTGTATGTAGATGACATGCTTGTTGCAGGGTCTAACATGCAGGAAATAAATGTGCTCAAAATAAAATTGGCAAATTCATTTGCAATGAAGGATTTGGGATCTGCAAAACAAATCCTTGGTATGAGAATAACTAGAGACAGGAAAAATCACAAATTAACACTATCTCATAATGAGTACATAGAAAAGGCGTTGAAAATATTTAATATGCACAATTCAAATATGCACAATTCAAAACTTGTTAGTACACCTTTTGCTAGCCATTTCAAACTTAGTAAGGAGATGCGCCCAAAGACCCAAGAAGACATGGATTATATGTCTAAAGTTCCATATGCATCAGCAGTTGGAAGCTTAATGTATGCAATGGTCTTTACAAGGCCTAATATTGCACATGCAATGGGAGTTGTAAGCAGGTACATGAATAATCCAGGAAAAGAACATTGGATGGTAGTAAAATGGATTCTCAGATATTTGAGAGGTACCACAAATCAAGCATTATGCTTTGGTGGTTCAAACATTACTCTACAGGGATATGTTGATGTAGATATGGCAGGTGACAGAGATAACGGGAGGAGCACTGCAGGATATGTATTTACTGTAGGTGGAATAACTGTCAGTTGGGTTTCAAAAATCCAGAGTGTTGTTGCACTTTCAACAACAGAAGCAGAGTATGTTGCTGCTACAGAGGCTAGTAAAGAAATGATTTGTTTACAAAGGATTATGGGTGAATTGGGTAAGAAGCATGATATGGGCACGTTATACAGTGATAGCCAAAGTGCCATTCATCTTGCAAAGAACTCGGCATTTCATTCCAAGACTAAACACATACATCTCAAGTAACATTTCATACGGTCAGTATTGGAAGATGGAGAGTTGAAGCTGGAAAAGATACACACTAGCCAGAATCATGCAGATATGCTAACAAAAGTTGCAACCAGGGAGAAACTGAAAATGTGCTCAGTTTCAATTGGTCTTCAAGGATGATGATGAAGATGAGGAACAGCCAGGTCCAAAGAGGAGTCATTGTCCAGCAAATGAAGTAGCGGTGGAGTTGCTACAATCAGTCTCTAAGTGGGAGATTGTTGGGTGTGGAGCCTGATTTTATTCCTGATTCAGAGATCCTTGTTTTAGCTGGATTTATACCCCAGGAAAATTGTACACCCTTGCACGCGGGGGGGTGCGGGGGCTAGCGGTCCCCCGACGGGAGTTTCGGGGGCAGCGCCCCCGAAGCCAAAAATAGATGTAAAATTGCCTTGTAAAAGTATAGTAATTTCTAGTCAATCTGGGCCGTTCGTTAGGTAAATGATCTGACGGTAGAAGGTATGTTTTGTTTATGGTTTTTTGCCCTAGAAGGCAACCCCTCGCTTTTATGAGGGTATTGTATTGCGGCTGTTTAATATAGGTGTATTCTCTGAGCGGGAAAATAGAGAGGGAGACTGTGAGAGAGAACAAAGGATATTACAGTGGATTTGTTGTAGGTTTTGTATCTTCATTTTGCTGGATAATAGAAAGAAAGGACTGGTTGTTCGGGGTGGATGTAGCCCAAACTGGGTGAACCACGTATATCTGTGTCTCTCTGGTTTTATGTGTTTTCTGTGCTTGTATTTTCCGCATATTTTATGTGTTGCATTGCTCTGTAATATTTAATTTTCTAACACAAGCCACCTACAAGAACAAATATTCTTCTTGGATGGATCACTTCTTGGCAATGGCATCAACAACCAAGAATATGTTTCAGTCATATGTTAGAATTCCTTCTAGAGTATTAAAAATTCTTGAAGATGATTTTTCTCCATCATCTCACCTTGTATCTGACAGGGGGGAAAGTGATGGTCATATACAAGCTTCAAAGCTACATCAAGTGAGTGTGAGCCATAATATGCCATACCATATTCAGAGTTGTATCCAAAGACAAATATGCCCCTAAACATGCCTTTGGTTGGTGGTAAGCCTTAAACCATCTATGTGAGGTTGAGCTTATCCCTCTTCAAAGAATTGGGGAAACTTCCTTTAGCATAAGACTTCAACTTCTTGCCAGTTTTGGAAGACTTCCAGGAAATGCATTAAGCATTCTAGAGTTGGTGCTCATCCTTAAACCATCACAATTTGAGACCTCCCCTTTTAGTTTGAGGTTCTCCCTTTTATGCAAGTTACATACCTCCCTTTTCTAGGTTTACAGTCCCCCTCTTTAAAGCATTAGTAGCACTTCCTCTAGCAAAAGACTTCAGCTTCGTCCCAGATTTGGAAGAGTTCTGGGAATAGCACTAAGCGTTATAGTGTTGGTGGTCATCTTTAAACCACCTCCTTATACTAACATTTCAAAGATCTCATTCAGCTTAGTGTTGCAATGCATTTTTTCACATTTGTATTACAACTCTCTTCTTGGACTCATACATGCCCTTTCAGTTTAAGGGGGAAATTTTGGACACCTAATCCTCTAAGCGTTGATGTGGAATGTAAACATTCAAATGGATTCCAGGAGACCACTTGGTATGAGAAGACCAAGGGTCACAAGGAAGTGTATAAATGTGTATCATAGCTAATACTAAATGCATTCAATTTTTTATCTTGTTTTGGTTCTTCTCCATGTGTGTGTCTAAAAAAACCTTCTTGACTTTTATCTTAGCTTCTAAAAAACACAAAAAGACTCATGTCATTATATTAGTTCAAAAATCTAGAAACTTCATATGACCTAATGCAGTCAACCTATCTATTTCATGACAAGAAAAATAAATAAAATCAAGTTATGGGCAGACAAAAATATAAATTAATTCTTTGTAATTTCATGTACTATGCAATAAATACATGGGCTTAAAAAAAACCAAATATACATCCTTGATCTTGAAAAACATTAACTTGACATTCCTTCGGTTGAAAGACAAAAATCCACTCCTTGTTGCAAAATATTGCATGCTTGATCTGGTTGCGTACATTGGAAAATGGTTGTTTGTTAGTTGTTTAATGTGATGGTCAGGAGTAATTTTCCAACAATCCCCCCTTTAATCACAACCAATGATTCCCTACACCCAAAAAATCTCTCAGATAGACAAAATTATCTCTTTCAAATGACTTTATGAAGAAGTCTACAAAATGCTCCTATGACCCGTAGTGCTACAAAAAAATGACCCGTAGTGCTACATCATTATTTTTGGTATTATAGACCCACTTGACACCTATGACTTCTTTTCCTTCTAGAAGGTCCACTAAATCCCATGTGTCATTCCTTTCTATTGCTTCCATTTCTTCATTCATTATTGTAACCCATTTTTTTTTATAACAACATATTCAAGATAATTTGGGTCATCTACATGACAAAATAATGCAAATAAAGAATTCTAACCTGCAGTACTGTCAACTTCATTTTTCTGATAAATTTCACTTAAATTTCTAAATTTTTGTCTTCTCATTCTTGTAGAAGATGGACTTAACATGTCACTTGATGTTGCACTTGGAGAAGATGATGTTGCAGGTCTCTAATGTGTACTTGGAATAGTATTTTCTTGACTATGTGACACTTTCCTATTGCTTGCCGACAATGTCAGTTGATGACTGCTTTGTTCATATTGAATAGGTGTAGGAGGAGTCACCAATGACAAATTACTTACTGTTGTTAATTCTTGTTTATTTTCTTTGGGTATGTTTGTTGTTACATTTGATTGTCTTCTCCAAACTTCCATGCCATGCCTCCTCTTCTATGAAATGGACATATTTGTTGATTATGACCTTCTTGGTTAACGGATTATAGAGCTTGTAAGCTTTGGATTCATCACTCTATCCTACAAATATGCAAATTTTCCCCTTGTCGTCCAACTTCTTTAGAAATTTGAATAAATGATATGTTATCCACCGAGATTCTCCTGATCACACACTATTTTAACTTCATGCACAATATATAATCACATCTACCATTGATCATTAATTGCGGAAATAAAAACAATTGCATGCGCACATTATAACCATAAACAATCACACATATGAACATAGTATTTTATGGGAAAGCTTAAAGCTGAAAAACCCCAACTATCTGTATATTATATGTCATAGAGATAATGTAACAATCATTATACAAAGCTCCTCACAAAGCTCTCAGTACAATCTCCAATTGCTACACACTAATCAAGCTTGATCTGGCAAATCACATGCTCCAATCTCTGCCACCTTATAGCCTACCTCTACTGCACAATCACTGTTGAAGAATGGCTCTGAATGAACTCGAATTGGTCCAGCCTTGCTCACGCAATCCTCATTGGCATATCCAATCACTGGTTGTTGCAAATCATGCAACAGTATAGTCACAACTGATAGTCACACTGCTCTTTCACCTACCTATTCACTGGTCTCCACTGAAACTGTCCATGCACTGTAGTTAACTGATGTATTCTTTAGTTGATTAATGAGTTAATAATTAGTGAATTAATTAATAATTAATTCGCACCACTCTCACTAGTGTATCAATCAGTTAGACTAGATACAACTAGCTCAACTATGTTTAACTCAGTTAAACTGAACACAACTCCACCAACTACCTTAATAACTCCACCAAACTCTGTCACATGAGTTCTAACTGAAGTATCCATGCAATAGCTCCACTTAACCCTTAGGAATAGCGTAATTCCTTCTATCAGCTCCTGTGCCACATCTGTGCACTTAACTGAAGTGCTACAAGAGAATAAGATAATGTTTATAGTCGAAATATTATTAAGAGCTAATAATATTCGACATATCTATTTTTAGACTAGCAATCTAAAAATAGATTCCGCCCAGTATGTCTAAAAATATAATTCCATCTAATTTTTCCGACTTGACCAACCATCCACAAATAGCATCCTGCAACTCATAGAACATGATCCATAGTCTAAAAATAGACTTTGCGCCAGAATTTGCCTGCGGGCCCACTTAGTGAAGGCGACTTCATTCCACTAAGCTCCATCATCTTGCTGCATTCTCAACACTCCCTCTCAGCAAGATATGGATTATCTGCAATCCCTATCCTGCCTCTGTTGAATTCGAACTTGCTCCTGGTGAGCGCCTTCGTCAGGATGTCGGCATCCTGATCCTCCGTGGGAACATATGAAAGCATCATGATCCTCCGCTGAACACAATCTCTGATGTGATGGTACCTGATGCCAATGTGTTTAGATCTATCATGAAATACTGGATTAACCGAGAGTTTGATGCAACTCTGATTATCACAATAAATCACAGTAGGCTCTAAGTGTGAACCGAACAACCTGACCAGGATCTTCCTCATCCATATAGCCTCGCATGCAGCCAAACTCACTGCCATATGCTAAACCCTCTGTGAAGCCCAAGAGTGCAATCTCGCTACCTTTATACCAAGCGCTATACGACCCGATACTAAAAATCCGTCCAGATGTGCTCTTTCTGTTCGTTGGGCTCCTTGCCCAATCTGCATCCGTGAAGCCACAAATATTCACCTCATCTAGTTGTCTGTACCATAATCCATATCCCGATGTGCCTATGAGATATGTGCCTCTGAGATATCTTAATACATGCTTCCCCGCCTTCCAAAAGAGCTTGGTTGGCTTAACCATAGCTTGTGAAAGCTGGTTAACAACACAGCATATGTCCGGTCGTGTATTGACTAGATACATGAGCGAACCAACCAACTTTCGGTAAACAGTGGCATCCACTACCTCTGCCGATGTAGCATCCTATTTCCTCCAACCACCAGGAAGAGGAGTGTCGATAGGCTTGTAGCCTTGCGTGTTGAACTTCTCCAGTATCTCCTGGGCATACTTGCCTTGAGACACAAACAGTCCATCCTTCCGCTGCCAAATTTCCAATCCCAGGAAATAATGAAGGAGGCCCAAGTCCTTCATCTCAAACTCATTTGCAAGATCAACCTTGCTTGAGAGTATCAACTGTTCATCACCTGTCAGTATCAAATCATCTACATAAAGTACAATGATCAGCAACTTACCCTCCACCACAATCTGGTATAGGTTCGGATCCGCCTCACTCTTGGTGAATCCAAGACCAGTGAAATAACTGTCTATCCGTGTGTACCAAGCACAAGGTGCTTGTTTCAACCCATACAACGCTCTCTTGAGCCTACACACATGTGACTCGCTGCTGAATATCTCGAAACCTTCGGGCTGCTCTATAAACACCTCCTCCTCAATCACTCTGTTGAGGAACGCAGTCTTCACATCCATCTGATGAATGTGCCACCCCATCTGTGCTGAGAGAGCAAGAATCGTCCGTATGGAAGAATACCTTGCAATAGGTGCAAAGGTTTCCTCATAATCGATCCCCTCAATCTGTGAGAAGCCTCGGGCAACAAATCTTGCCTTGTACTTCTCCACACTCCCGTCAGCTGCTTGCTTCACTTTGTAGATCCATCTCGAACCCACCTCTGATTTCCCTTCTTGCCTTGGGACAATCTCCCATGCACTGTTTCTGACAATCGAATCATACTCTTCCACCATGGCATCTACCCATGTGGGATCCTCCACAGCTTCCTCGAAAGAGGATGGATCTGTCACGATACACTTGCTCATAAGAGCCATTTATCCAGTATACCGATCAGGTGATTGTCTCTGTTTGCGTTGTGATGTAGGTGCTCCTACAATCCTCTCTGCATCTTGAGCCACTCGCTCAACTTTTGTAGTGCGCTTCCGCCCTCTGATGGTTGGCGCTGCATGAGTGGTCTCTTCCACTCCATGAACCTCCTCTTGTGGCTGATCCACATCCTGAGGCTCATTCTTAGGAACTAATAGCTCCTCATATGCATGCAAGTGTGGCTCCCTCTCAAGCGAACACTTCATGGCTTTCTCCTCATGAAATTTGATATCCTGTCGCACAACAGTCTTGCAACTGTCTGGAAAATACACACGATAGTTGTGGTGTATCAATGTACTTATCTCCAACCTCTGATCGGCTCAACTTCTTCCACATCCTTAGTCACATGAATGTAAGCAATTGAACCAAAAATCCTCAAATGGGGAAAGTATCCGGGCCTCTTACCCAGCACTTCTCCTGGGGTGTACTCATGCCAAGTATCCTGTGAGGACAACGATTCTACACATATCTTTATGATGTGCATGCCTCGGCCCACAAGTGTATGGGAAGGCCACGATCATGCAACATCGCCTATGCAACACCCACAATCGTTACTGTTCTTCATTTCGGCTGACCCCATTCTTGAGGTTATGGTGACCTTAATTCTCTTCAATTTCCTTCTGCGCTGCAAAAGTCCTTGAATTCGCCAGAGATGAATTCACCACCATTGTCGCTCTTAAGAGCCTTCACCTGCTCCCCCGATTCTTTCTCAACCAGTGCCTTGAACTCACATAAATTTGAGTATGTATCACTCTTCTTCTGCATGAAGAAGATCCAGCACTTAAGAGAAAAATCATCAAAAAATATCACATAATACCTGTGCTTTGCTATCGAAGCTACTGAGAAAGGTCCACACACGTCTGTGTGAATTCTCTCAAGGATCGTCGTGGCATGACTATCCTTCTCGTGAAAGGTGGCTTTCACAAATTTTCCCAAGGTACATCCCTTACACTGATCTGACTGCGCAAGAGTACCCTTAGGAAGCCTAGTAGAAATCTGCTGCAGTATCTTCAAAGCTCCATGGTGAAGGTGGCCCAATCTCCGGTGCCATAACTCGCCATCATCCCGGCTCACCACTCCTTCTGCCTTTCCTGCCATTGCTGCATAGCTATCTGCAGCGATAGTTCTTGCCGAACATCCCTCTCAGGGTTTTACGGTGCCCGAGGTATGCGCAAATCCATTTATCACTAAAGACAACATCCTTATCCCTTGTCTTCTAACATCGCCACGAGATAAGATTCTTCTTCCAATCTAAAGACATGCATCACTTCCTTCAATACGAAGGGTTTACTAGACTCCCTCTCAAAGGAAATGGTACCGATACTGGTCGCACTGTATCTACCATCATCGCCCATCTCGATGTGCACTCCAAGTTATTTCTCATCCAGATTAGTAAACAAATCTTTATCTCCTGTCGTGTGAAAAGACGCACCACTGTCAAGAAACCACATTGAACCCATCATACTTGAGACCAAGCATGTGTTGAGCAAAAAATCCAGCGCAAAATGTGAAGCTAAGGCCTCTCCAGCTACAGATCCAACAGCCTGCTTATTTTTCTTCTTTTGTGGACAATTAGTGGCATAATGTTCGTGTTGCTGACAGTGAAAGCACTTCACCTTGGACATGTCCTACTTCTTGCCTTTCACACTAGATTGAGAAGCATTCTTCTTGCTCTTCCCCTTCCTTGCTTTGGCAGCCAAAGAAAAATTTTCTTCATCTGAGTTCTTTGATGAAGATCCATCCCTAGTACTTTTCCTTATCTCCTCTTGCACAAGATCCAACCAAAGTCGCTCCCATCTTGGAAATTTCTCCCGACCATTGACAGAGTCCTTATAGGAATTCCAACTCTTCGGAAGCCCAAGGAGAGCCAAGCTCGCCAAATCCTCGTCATCTACAACCACCCCCACACTTCCTAGCTCATCCCTGCATTGGATGAACTTCGTGAGGTACTTGGGCATATTGTCGCCTTTCTCCATTTTTATGTTCCTGAGTTTATCCTTGAGTGCCAACTTCCTCTGGTCGCTCTTGCTTTGGAATAAGTCTGTCAACGCTTTCCACATCAAGAATGGAGAAGCCTTACCATGAAGGCTGGACACTATGTGATCCTTTACACCTTCCAACAGAATTCTTCGACACTTTTTTGTCTTCTTTTGCCATGTTTCAAGTGCGGCAGCATCGCTAGAAGCAGGTTTTGGAATTTCTGCATCTATGAACTCCTTCAACCCATTGTCATCCAGCACTGCCTCCATCCTGTCCTTCCATGCAATACAATTCAAGCTTCCCTCAAGGGAATACTCCAATCGCAATCCGTTGAAAGACATCTCAACTTCGACACCAAGAAAACACTGTTGCAAATTCGAATTCCACCAGCACAAAACTCAACCGCTTCAATGTTTTGCAATTGCTCCAATGATCAATATAGCTCTAATACCATGTAGAAATTTGAATAACTGATATGCTATCCATCGATATTCTCCTGATCACACACTATTTTAACTTCATGCACAATACAGAATCTCATCTACCATTGATCATTAATTGCGGAAATAAAAACAATTGCATACGCACATTAAAACCATAAACAATCAAACATATGAACACAGTATTTTCTGGAAAAGATTAAAGCTGAAAAACCCCAAATATATGTATATTATATGTCATAGATATCATGTAAAAATCATTATACAAAGCTCCTCACAAATCTCTTAGTGTAATCTCCAATTGCTACACAGTAATCAAGCCCGATCTAGCAAATCACATGCTCCAATCTCTGCCACTTGATAGCCTGCCTCTACTGCACAATCACTGCTGAAGAATGGCTCTGAATGAAATCAAATTGGTCCAACCTTGCTCACGCAATCCTCATTGGCATCTCCAATCACTGGTTGTTGCAAATCATGCAACAGTATAGTCACAACTGATAGTCACACTGCTCTTTCACCTACCTCTTCACTAGTATCCACTGAAACTGTCCATGCACTGTAGTTAACTGATGTATTATTTAGTTGATTAATGAGTTAATAATTAGTGAATTAATTAATAATTAATTCACACCACTCTCACTAGTGTATGAATCAGTTAGACTAGATACAACTAGCTCAACCATGTTTAACTCAGTTAAACTGAACACAACTCCATCAACTGCCTCAATAACTCCACCAAAATTTGTCACAAGAGTTCTAACTGAAGTATCCATGCAATAGCTCCACTTAACCCTCATGAATAGTGTAATTCCTTCTGTCAACTCCTGTGCCACATCTGTGCACTTAACTGAAGTGCTCCAAGAGAATAAGATAATGTTTATAGTCCAAATATTATTAAGGCTAATATGTCGACATATTTTTAAATGGCAATATAAAAGCAGTTACGCAATATGCAGATATAATTCCAAATATTGCACAACTTAGTAATATGACCAAATAGCATCCTGCAACTCATAGAACATGATCGACATGTCTAAAAATAGACTTGCGCCAAAAATAGCCTGCGGGCCCACTTAGTGAAGGCGACTTCTTTCCACTAAGCTCATCATCTTGTTGCAATCTCAACAACTTCTTCCTTAACTCATCTGGGACATGTGAATAAGTCACACATCCAAATACACTCATATGAGTGACACTATGCTTTCTTCCACTCCATGCTTCTTTAGGAATCATATTCTTGAAACTTTTGGTTGGACACCTATTAATAATATATACTTCACAAGCGAAAACTTTATCCAAATAATCATTTGGAAATTTTTTTGTCTTAAACATACTTCTTTCCATTTCCATAATGGTTATGTTTTTCCTTTCTGCAACACTGTTTTTCTGAGGTGTACGACTTATTGTATTTTTTTTGTGAATACCATGCTCCCTGTAGAACTAAAGGAAGTTATTTGAGATGTATTTTCTACCTCTTTAAGTCCTCAGAATTGTGATGTAGTGTCCACTTTGCTTCTCAACAAGTTCGTTGTAATGGAGAAGCGCTCAAACACTCAATTTTTCTGCCTTAAGAAGTAGACCCATTTCTTCCCTGTAAAATCATTTATGAATGCCAAGAAATGAAATATGTCATTAATTTATGGTGTCAGCATTAGTCCAAATAAATCTGAATGGAAAATTTCCAAGGGTGCCTTGTTGGAGGGAAAAATTCCCTAAGGCAAGGGTGAAAGCCTCAACAGAGTAGGATAACATAATCAACAGAGAAAACTCAGTCAAACATGCCAAACATACAAATGATCGAAGTTGGATTTGGAGACATATCTGAAGGTCCTATGTTTGAAAATGTTCCCGTATGGTCCAAACTCTCTACTTCCTCCAAGATAAGAAAACCTGCAAATAAATCATAGAAGCATATACATAATAGATAATTCAATGTTCATACATAAAAAAACACGTTAGATCATAATATATAAACGTTTAAACTGTTTTTCATGAGATGAAAACATATCAGGAATAAGACAGTCACTTATTTATTGATTAACATTAATAAGTGCATGAAAGGTACAACCTGATCTAGGCCAAAGGCACCGACGAAGCCTTACTTCAGATCAGTCCAGCCCGAGCCATGAAGAAAACCTCTCTAATAATTGCAAGAATATGTTATATAAGGATGATGATCATCTATGCAAAGGAAACCAAGGTTTCCTAGAGACTTGGAGTGCAGGAGGCATGGGAGGAGCAGACTTGATCTGGAAGAAATTGAGTATAATGTCGATATCCTTCTTCTCTTTTTGTGATTATGCCTACCCAAGGGGTGTATATATACCACCTCAAATTGGTTATTTCATTTAGGCCACGGGCTCCTATCGGAGGTCTCTCGGTAAAACCCGTAACCCAACCTGAAAAAGAACATTTTATTTTATTTTTTCATATTTTAAATTGGATATGCGGATATATTATTATGGAACCCACGCATGTATGCATTTTTACATGAGAAAAGTGGCGTATGTGATGCATGAGCAATCTCATCATAAATTTATTTGGGAAGATGCCTAAGAGGTCTTTACAACTTTACTAAAGGGAGTGGGTTCCCTTAATTTAAATTTCTTTCATTATCCTAAGATTGTAATTAAGTTTAGGAAATTTAAATGGAACTGTATGAAGATCTCATGAGTTATAGAGGTCAAGAATCTATGTTAGGTATGAAGGAGTGATTCTAGTGATTTCTCCATGAAATTGTGGATTTGATTAGGAGTTTGGTGAGGAACTTTCATTGGATCTAAACTAAAATTAGTATAAAATCCTTCATTTTAAATAGGATATCTTTTGTAATTAAGAGGGTCAGATTGGATAGAGAGGTAGAGAGTGAGTGTAGGTGGAGAGGTGAGAAATAAGGCCAACGTTGAACATGCCCACATCGTATATCAAGCCAAAATTAATATGTATTAGGATTTGATTCATGGATAGCATTTTATGTGCCTTGAGATTCTAAACATCTATGTCTGTGTGATATTTGGATATATGTCTTTGTTGAGCACAATGGTGAATTCAATGGGTACTATGGTAAAAATATGGAAATTAGTTGTGTTGGTATGTGTTTAAATGCTCTGTATCTTCGGTGCAAACGAGTTAGAACACTTTGAAACCTCTACGTGATTGAATGGAGGAGATTCGAACCCTCCAGCATTATATTTCCTTATACATAACCAGAACTATTATTAGTAGAAAATGATGAAATTAATGACTAGGTGACTAAAAAAGTTAGTCACCGCAATTTTTTCAAGTGAATTACTACTAAATTTGAGCAATTTTAAGTGATCGAACTAAAAATGACTAAATTAAATGACTTATTTAGTCTAGGGACAAAATATACGACTAGATAATAAGTGACTAAACTAAAAACGACTAACTTAAATGACTAATTTAGTCGAGGACTAAAATATATGACTAGATAATAAGTGACCAAATTAAAAATGATTAACGAAAATGAACACTATAGTCAAAGAATAAAAATATGACCGACTAACTAGTGCAACAAGTATATGAATTATTAATTTATGCTAGTAATTTTTAATTGTGTCACTCTCAATTTATGTTAGTCCTTTTTAATTGATTTTCAGGCATCTTTAGGTCTCGACTTGATATGTATGATCCATGTCTATATGATATCTCCAATGTGTATTATTTTGATTGTGATCACTTAAGCATTGTATTGTAAGTCTTTATGGTTTGGCTATATGTTCTAAGTTGAGTTGTTCCATGGCGTTTCATAATTTTACTTAGAGAAGTGTGCCATCTTGATGGTTTGGGTATATACTTGGTGACTTTAGTAGGTGCTACACATCGATCTTATTGCACTCCTTATTTCTCTTATTAAAATTTTATCCCATGTCTCTCTTAATAACAGATGTAGAGGTCTTATAAACCATGGTTAGATTCTAATAGGGTATTTTTGAGCTCTACGTGAAGTTCCCTGAAAATAATGGACTACCTACAACTACTGGAGTTTATTGCTAACATTATTCATAGATTTGAAGATATTTGCTACCTCTTCAAAAATTAGTGGATATTTAAGTTATGTGTAAATCTCATGTCCCATTTCCCTCCTTATATGAACATACTTGCATGTATTCTATAATTTTTATTAATAACCTTATGCCAACATTATCACTCATAGACGTTCATCATTACATATAATATATATGTCAACCAACCTCCTTTTACTTAAATGAAAAAAAATAAAATAACAAACACAAACTTAACAGAAATGGGGACAACATAAGGGACAACAACCTAAGTTCCCATAGCAATGCCCTAAAAAAAATTTACTACCTATTAAAATCTAATTTAATGAAATTCTAACATCTAAAATTGACCTATTAAAATATATTTTCCCGCAATTTCCCCCTACATTTTTTCCTACCCAGGTTGTTGGGAGGGAGTTTGATACTCCTCTGGTCATCGTTTTCCTATTGTGAGACCAGGGTTTGATCAAGTTTTTAGATAAGGGTTTGGAACTCAAGAAGGGGTACAAGGAGGCGTGGCAGTGGAGCCATACCTGGAATTTGCAATTCTTTTTCTCATTTTGAGAATGCTAGTTTATCTTTTTCCAAAGGTCTTATTACAGGTCAAATGGTGTTGGTTAAGGCGTATTTGGCATGTCAATTTGGCACTTCTGAGTGAAAATACACCACTTATTTTGAAGCATGCCCTGCACATGCTCAACTTGAATAGAATTTGGTGTCGTTTAAAGTTTTCGAAGACAGGAAAATTTCACGAAGGTGCTAAGAATGCAAGAGTATGGGCATCTCTGGCCTTTGTTTCTCTCGGTAAAGGCACAATGCATAGACCAGGGTCCAGTTGTGAAAACCACTAAGATCCCTGGAGGTGAATAAGGTCAGAGGTTACAGATTTCATATAAAAAATCAAGAGGGACAAAAGAGGTAGATTTATTTCAACACTAGAACAATGTTAATTGAATCAAATATCTATTGCACTTAGCATGAGAATTTGTAATTTTTTGACAATGTATAAGACTCATATGTCTGTAGATTTGCTGCTTGTTTTGAAGTAGAACTTGGCAGGTCAAAGATGGGCTTTGAAGGTTTGTTTTTTCTTCCATCATGGATGTTTAATAAGATCCTATGCCAATAATTATTATTTCGTTTCCTTCTCTAATTGCCGATTGTTGGATTGTTTTCAAAAACCTTTTGAACGTTGCGCTTGCATTCGAAAATATTATTCCTTCTCAGGAGACATGTATATTTTTTACCATAGAATCCTATTTGCATTTTCTATTTTTCTTTGTAAAACGATTTATAAACTATTCTTGGAAAAGTACAATAATGTGTGGTAGTGGCTTGGCAAAGAGAGAAAATGAAATTCAAGAAGATGGGGCTTCGTCGTGGTGTAATTACAGGGGAGTGGGTAATCAGGTGAAGAAAAATGGGAATCATTTACATGGGCGCGAAGGAGGTTCTGGTCAAATATTATTTGTAGAGGGTGGAGCTTTAGTTGAGTAGCTGCCTTCGTGCACGCTAGGACGTGGTAGGAGGATCATGTTGTGGTCTGTTGATATAGATAAGCCAATGTTTCTACTCCCAGAAGGGGTCGAAGGCATGGGATAAGAGGCAATCCAAACCAAATGGATGTTAGAAAGAAGTTAAACAAATTTGTTGCCTATACTTATCCTATTGAAGATGCCACAACTGTGCCTTCTCCTTTCGATTTGGGTGATGATATCAACTCCAATAAAAATGCATCTCTTGTGATTATTCTCAGGAGATTATACATTCAACAACTGAAGTGAAAGTTACAATAAGTAATTGTCCATTCACTGTCCTTCCGCCCACAAAAACTCATGTTGCGGTCTTTCTTGACAAAAATCCCATTAAAGGGTCTATGTTAGAATCTGGTATTTACAATAAAAGGGGTAAAAGGTGGGAACTCAAGAAGGGGTACAAGGAGGCATGGTATTGGCTCGACAAAGAGAGAAAATGAAATGCAAGAAGATGGGGCTTCATCATGGGGTAACTGCAGGGGAGTGGGTAATCCAGTGAGGAAATGGGAATCATTTATGTGGGCACAGAGGAGGTTCTGGTCAAAGCTTATTTTTAGAGGGTGGAGCTTCAGTTGATTAGTTGCCTCCGTACATGCCAGGATGTGGTAGGAGGAGCATGTTGCGGTCTATTGATATAGATAAACCCAATGTTTCTACTCCCGGAAGGGGTCAAAGGCAGGGGCTAAGAGGCACTCCCAACCAAATGGATGTTAGATAGAAGTTAAAAAAAGTTGTTTCCTATACTTATCTTATTGAGGATGCCACAATTGTGCCCTCTCCTTTCGATTTGGGTGATGATATCAACTCCAATACAAAATGCATCTCCTATTATTGGTCTTAAGAGATTATACATTCAATAGCTAAAGTGAAAGTTACAACAAGTAACTATCCATTCACTGTCCTTTCGCCCACAGAAACTCATGTTGTGGTCTTTCTTGACAAAAATCCTAGTAAAGGGCTTGTCTTAGAATCTGGTATTTACTATAAAAGCACAGATATTGAATTAAGTGGAGGAAGTAGGTTGGGATTATGATATAATGTAGAGAAGACAGTAATTAATGCAGCAACAGATGACCTGAATGGATCTGGCATAAAACATGAAGGTGGACCAAGTTACAGAGCTTAGGAAATGCCTAATGAAATGAAGAAACAGACAAGTCAACAAAAAAAATCAGAAGCAGCCCAAGAGAAAAAAAGGAGAAGAATATTGATAAACATAAAGATAAAGGATTTTTGGTGATTAGAGGTATGCACATTTATATTGATGATGTTTCAATTTCAAATGAGGACGATAGTGGAATGCTAGAACTGGACATGGAGGACAGTGCATAAAGACATGGGCAATCTAATAATGAAAGTATATTGAAAGCTACAAGCGCATAAATTTCTTCCACCAGCTTGTCTGAGTTACTTGACAGTTCACAGTAGGATGAAATTATGTATTCCTCATATATAGATGAGGAAACAACAAAATATTATTTTGATGGAATAGGTGGCAGTTTTTCTAATTTGCAAGATTCTTTATGGCTGTTGGAAAGAGGCGCTGAAGAAATGTTGGATAAGTGATGAAGAGGACACAATGGATTTTGAAAGCAATTATGAACAAAGTTGTGAGGATATTGATGATGGACAAGCTACGTCTGGAATTATACCCTTAAAAATTAGTTCACAGAAAGGATGGTCTGTAAAGCCTATTATAAATGGAGACTCCGATATTAATCTGGAGTAGCTCAGGGAAGCTATCCCATTAAGTGAAGAGGTTGGCAACAATTCAACAACAAATGCTCACAGACATTCTAAAAATGGATTTGAAAAAGGTCATGTAGATGGGACACATCCAGCTAATAATCATCATGATAATGTTGAATAAGGTTTTGAGAATATTTTGCTTTCAAATGATTTCAGAACCCCTTCAAATAAAAATAAGGTTAAGTCTATGCAACTTCCTCAGGGTTGTTCGGGTAACAAATATAAGAGGATCCTAGGTAACTTTTGGATTGCTTCGAAACTTGAATGTAACTATAATTATTTCCTTTTAGCAGTTATCTTATGCTTTTTTGGAATGTCCATGTCTATAATGTATCTTCTGATAGAGAAAGAGGTATCTTGCAGATAATCTTGTCTTTAATAAGTTAATGGTAGACATTTCAGGGCGCTACATTGTTGTTCTAATTTAATTTTCATCTTAAATATTGTGCTAGAAAAATGTAGAATATTATTTTATTTTAATTTTGCTGTGTTGTCACTTATTTTTCATGAAACGTGTTTGAAGCAGAGTCATAAGTTTCAAGGTTATTTTAGTTTTCTCAGCCAAAATTCAGCAGAAATCACGGGATGCCTTGAATCTAAAAGTTTCACCATAAATATAATAAAGATGAACGAATATATGAAATAATATCTTATTGTTTTGATACTTACAAGGAATTCAATGAATGAATAAAAACAAGGAACATTAGAGTGAAGCTAAATACTAACATCAGTGAGTTCAGATTCTAACATTTTAACTTGTTAAGTTATCAAGGGTATCTAGTGAGGTAAGAAGACATGATTATCACTAAAGCTACCAACACCAATGGTTTAAGTTGATGTTGCAAATATAATGATTGGCAAGATATCTGTCGGGGGGTGGGTCATAAGCTTGTGTTATCAGAAATATTGACAAGTATTGGTAGGCTTGAAAAAATTCAATGTGTATGTGTAAAGTAATAAAAA
Source organism: Pinus albicaulis (assembly GCA_034641835.2). NCBI lineage: Eukaryota > Viridiplantae > Streptophyta > Pinopsida > Pinales > Pinaceae > Pinus > Pinus albicaulis. The sequence continues at coordinate 142,602,479 of CM076576.1, forward strand.
CTTCTAATAAGAAGATTGTTGTTATAATTTCAAATAAAATTTTGAAATTATCGTGATATTGACAGAACTCATATAAATATTACGATGCTGGAAATGATTGTAATTTGTTGCAATATTTTTGATGTATCTATAAATTTCACTAAGTCAAATTGTATGGACTTGTTTGATTAGAAAACTAGGATAATTATCATTTTGTTTTGATCCCTTGTTTACCAAGAAATATATTGAGATTTGAGTCAATTAGGTTTGAGTTTGTGCTTGTTTTATGAGCAAAAATTTTAGGAAACTTTCTATGGTTGCTCATACTTTTCATGAAACCAACACATACATGGAAATATTGAGAATGACTTTGTACAAAGAAGTAATTAGCATGGGTTTCTTTGGTAAGGTGACTATTAATTATAACAGTCATTCTATTCCAGGGCTAAGTAGCCCTTAGTGTATGCCTAGCCCATCTTATGTGATTGGGAGTTCAAATTAATTTTTTCACTACTGAGCATGATAATAATATTTCTTCTAGGTTAATTATAGCGAAGTCATATTATTCCAGGGCTAATTAACCCTTAACATATGCCTAATGCATCTAACAGAACATTGGGAGTTCAAACATAATTTCCTCACTACCGAGTATGATGTTATTTCTTCTAGGTTGGAAATGCTCCATATTGGGAGGGACCATAAAATTTCTCCATTTGAATTGATTTTGCCCCAAATCAACTTTAGTGATGGATATTGAATCATTTGCAATTTTTGGCATAAACAAGAAGGCAGGAGCTAAAATTATGTCGAGTTGGAAATTTTTTATTTTCATGGTAGGAAACCAAAAAGGCAACATAACTCCATCATTTGGGTCGAGAAAAATTATTAAGTTAGACTACTTCCACTGATGTAATTGTAGCTTGGCCAGCACAAGTTTCAACATGCAGGAGGTAACAATTCAACTGACCAAATGGGAAAACCCTTATAATCTCTCCCTAATATGCCAGTGCTGACAAAACTAGAAGGATCTCAACGACCCCTACAGATCATGCATGTCATATTTTTCCAACAAAAGGTGCATTATAATGCAACTTATTAGTAGAATTGCACCAACAATTTTTTAGGAATTATATTCAACTAATCTGGAAAAGCATTCCAACACCTGTTTATTTCAACTAGTATTACTTTGATCATTCCTCTCAAAACGGTTATAATAGACAATATCCCTACTTGAAAATGTTGCACTGGAATTGATGTTTCCCTGTGAGTAGCTTTTGGCATCTTTTGAAACAACTAAGATTGATTTCCAGGTTAGTCAATCTTCCTGATTGTTAATCTCTCTACCATTTCTAGGACCAATTTTAGAGCTCTGTGGCTATGCATTTTATGGATGTCATGCTAACCCTTTTCAATGTCTATTGGCTGAAGTATCTGGAATCTTAGTTGAGACTTCCCCATGTTTGATATACTTTGCATGAGCTACTAGAGATGGAACATTACAACCTAGCATATGTTGAAGTGATTCTATAATAATTTTCCAAGATTTTTGAGCTTTCAAAGCATCTCAAGTCTTCCATTATCTAATCTGATTGTTATAATCCCTTGGATATTTGATCCCTTTTATGAATAATCTCTTGACTGAGAACTAGGCTATCTCAGTGAGCGGGTTGTCATCTCCAAGAATTACTAGTGGCCACCAGAGATCATGGTCATTAAATGAAATCCTTGATCAGGGAGTCACACTTCCAGACCAACTTATGTGTAATGGCCTCCCATGCATGCTTTATGTTTTTTTCCACAAAGGTCCCTTTTATAATGATTGGATCAGGGGTGGGTAAAAGTGTCTATAGGGTTCGATAACTCAAAATTTTGTGCCCAAGAGGGCATCAACTTGAGTCCTAATGGTAATAACACCCATTTTCCCTTGTTATTAGGCATACAACATAAAATCCAGTTGACTCTATGGAAGCCCTTGACCCAATCAGAATTAGCCCACAATAAATTCGTGAGAAACTTTTCAACCTTGCAATAAGCGTGTGTGGAAGGATCCTAATAAGGATTATTAAATATACACGGCAGCCAAACACTTAGTGTAATTCTAACAAACAAACTATGATAACCCTCATTCTGTAAGTGTTTTGTTAATGATCTACACTAGCCTCTACTCCTTCATAAGGTGATATTAATATGTCAATGTTAACGGTGTGAAGATACATTTCTTTTATACCTTCATATCAAGAAGACATCAGTGAATTAATGTCTGCAGGAAAAACTGTATCCCTGTTATGATCTCCGTAAATCTCCAGATTGTCACCTTAAGCATTATCTTAATCAACACATATATGTTTACTCTTAGGTTGAATCAATTGATCCAACTTGGGGAATTATTATTTGCAGAGGAAATATCTATAATAAATCCTTTTATCACATTGGAATGAAGGAAATCTTCAGGCATCAAGGAAATTTGTCATTTCACATCAACTTTTATCCTCTTTCAATCTTGAACTCCCTCCACAGTGACTTACACTAGAACCCTACAGTAGCACTATTAAACAAGAAGCCTTAAAGGTATATAACATTTATGTTTATTACCATGATTCAGAAGTTCAAATCTGTATTGCAAGGTCAAGATCCTTTATATCTTATGCAGTGTCAACTGAACAGGAGGGAGTTGGTGCTTTGATTTGACCTATTGTCTTTTGTTGATAGATAAAGCCTACAAGTGGATTTGATTCATGAGTAAGCTTCTAGAAATTAATGAATCATCACAGTTTACACATGAATAGCTATAGTGTATACAGTGAAGAAGTTAAGCCTTACTCCGTGCATTCAAATGTTGAAGCAGAAACAACTCCAAAACATCAACTGAAACAACAGGGGTCTCATGATGTGTTTGATAGGTCTGAGCCTTTAAAACCAGTGATATCTGATGGGCCAAAATGGGGGAATTTTGTGAACCTTGGCTCTTCAATTAAAGGCGAAAGTATTGAGCATCCAAATTCATACATTATAGACACAAAATAAGCAACTCTATCCAGCATGTGATGACCAACAAGTGCAGTTGGAGTCAAGCAGCTTGTTGAAGCATGTTTCTGATGGTTGATCAGAGGAAGTATGGACTTAATTTATGGCTGATATAAGCCCTAACCAGTAGTGAAATTCTTCTTCAATTCAAAATATCTTGGGAGTTTTATTTTCAGCTAAAAACTTTGTATTCATTGATCTAGGTTTGATTCAATTTTGTAGTTGCCTTTACTATGATTGACCTTTGGTTAGGGTTGAATACTGAAGTGGAAATTTAACTGAGCTATCTCCTTTTCAGTTGGAAAATGGTGTTGGCTAGCCTATTTTGAATATGATTGTACTCTCTCTCTCCTTCTTTGTACATTTAATATTTATAATAAAGAATATCGATCCAGGGTTTTCCCATCTTGGGTTTTTCCCTGACTCGAGTCATATCCATGTGTACTCTTGTCTTGGCTTGTCTTCTGCATCTTATGTCTATGTTCTTTTTTTAGTTATTTTCATCATAATAATGCCTTATGTGATTGCTAATGGTAAATTGGGCCAAATTGGGCCAATATGGATCTCTGAAGTAATTTTCCTATGCAAAGAACATGTTAACTTAGAATTAATAGCTAGGAGAAGTCAAGTCCAAGTAAGAGTTAGATTGATCAATCATATAAATTCAAATGACATATCTGCTGAGGCTGGTATGGTACTGTTTTGAGGCAAATTTCAATCTATGGCATCTTCACTTATCTATGTTTGTATGGCTTGGCTCAGAGGCTTATCTTCACATGACAGTAACACAATATATTACATTCACGTATGGTCTCATGATTATCACTGCAGTCACAAATCTCAGTTGAATGATGGAACTTTGATACTATATAAATTCATCACTGATAAGGTATGGTCACACTTATACACAAATTTCTGGAATGGTCAATTCAAATATTATGTCTCCTGCTCATACCTTCGCTCTATCTTTCAATGATCTCATCCTCGTCAAGTCTTAAAGCTTCATTATTCGGTCCTTCAAATTCAACAACTGTCATTGTGGAAGTTATTCAAACATGATTACCTTGTTCTGCAATGAAAGTCCAGTGTTAAGATCATATTCGGAAAAGTGCTTCTATTAAGTTCAATTTCCCCACTAGAATCTTAGCATCAAGGATTAATGCCTTAGATTTTTCATTTGATCTGCAATTTGTCATTAATAAGGTATATTTAGTGATGGCCGAGTTTATGCTACAAAATTATATATGATTTCATTTATGTATGACATCTCGCTACAAGACAGTGATTCTCTGCAATACATGTAAGATGGCCTTGTGGTCTCATCTAAGGCATCACAATCATCTGGCATCATTCTAAAGTATTATAGCATTCAAAACTTTCCTATGATCAACAAGGTACTATGACTGAGAAATGGCTTTTATAATATGTGCTTTTGATATATGTTCTTCCAACTTCATTTGATGTCATGTTCTCTCATCCCTGGAGTTTGGAAAACTATAAGATGTTTATCTGATATGATGTCTTTTGAATTATCCGATGTATGGGATGAAAATGGAAGACCATGCCATTCTTTCTGAATCTCATAGCGGACGTGAAGCACATTCAGAGCTTTAACGATTAGAAAATTATGTAGAAATTATTGTTATGGTTTTCAAATTTTTCTTATATATAGTCTTGAAAAATATTGACTCCAGTAAGTCTCATCACATAATATAATAAATAACAAATTAGAACTTCAATTTGAAGGGTGAACTAAAATAATGATATCACACAGGAATAGAAAAAGAATAAAGTTAGATAAAAACTCATGATGTTGAAATCAGCTAGAGGGTTTGAAATATTGAGTCAAGTTATATCTTTACAAGTTCTTATCCTGCATACATACGATGATTAACTCTATAGTATGAAGTAGCCTTGCCCATTATTTTTTTTTTCATTTGAAACCTTGGTGTACATTTGACATACACAGGTGTTATTACTACTCATTATGGTTTCATAGGGAATTGTTTTTCTAGAAGGCTCGTCATCCTATGGTAGCTCACATATTCTCTATAATTTGATGAATAGACAGTAACATAAGACCACAATATTTGTTGTGGTTTCTGTATTTATGAGGATGAGCTCGTTGCATTATAATTTCAATGAAATTGAAGCATATCTATTGTAACAATGCCTCCACAACAAACTATGATAACCCTCATTCTGTAAGGGTTTTGTTAATAATCTAGATTGACCTCTACTCCTTGATATTAGTGCCCTTGTGACAAAATTGACAGCATAAGGTGATATTAATATGTCAATGGTAACGGTGTGAAGATTTATTTCTTTTATACCTTCAGATCAAGAAAGTATCATTGAATTAATGTCTGTATGAAAAACTATATCCCTGTTATGATCTCAGTAGATCTCTAGTTTGTCACCTTCAACATTATCATAATCAACAAATATATGTTTACTCTCAAGTTGAATCAATTGAGCCAACCTAGGGAATCATTATTTGTAGAGGCAATATCTATAATAAATCCTTTTATCACATTGGAATGAAGGAAATCTTCAGGCATCAAGGACATTTGTCATTTCACATCAACTTTTATCCTCTTTCAATATTGAACTCCCTCCACAGTGACTTACACTAGAACCCTAAAGTAGCATCATTAAAGAAGAAGCCTTAAAGGTATATAACCTTTTCGTTAATTATTTTGATTTAGAATTTCAAATTTGTATTGCAAGGTCGAGATCCTTTGTATCTTATGCAGTGTCAACTGGCCAAGAGGGAGTTTGTGCTTTGATTCAACCTATTGTCTTTTATTGAAAGATCAAGCCTATAGGTGGATTTGATTCAGGGGTAAGCTTCCAGAAATTAATGACTCAACACAATTTACACATGAATATCTATAGTGTATACAGTGGAGAAGTTAGGCCTTACTCTATGCATTCAAATGTTGAAGTAGCAGCAGCTCCAAAACATCAACTGAAACAACAGGAGTCTCATGATGTTTTTAATAGGTCTGAGCCCTTAAAACCAGTGATATCTGATGGGCCAAAAAGGGTGCATTTTGTGAACCTTGACTCTTCAATTAAACGCGAAAGTATTGAGCATCCAAATTCATGCATTACAGACACAAAATAAGCAACTCTATCTAGCATGTGATGACCAACAAGTGCAATTGGAGTCAAGCAGCTTGTTGAAGCATGTTTCCGATGGAAAAAAGACATTCTCAATATATTTTTATAAATATGACTCCATTCACAGTAAGCCCTACCCTTCACTCATAAGTGAACATAACAAATAAAGTTTTGTTAGAAGGGGCCAATTTTTAAGTTATGATCTTGCCTCGGGTTGTAGTGATACAATAAAGAGTGATTATTATATTTCTGATGTTGAAGTTAGTCCAAATATGTCATCTAATCCTATTGTTTCTGTGTCTACAGAGGCCTATGATAAGGTGGCCACTAATACTGGTGTGGAGAACTTGTCATCTCATTTAAATTCACTTGCATTGACAAAAAATCAAGGAAGTAAAAATTTGAGTAATTTAGGGTAGTCATTTACCATTCATCAATAGAACTTGAAGCAAGCAGGTCTACCTAGTGCAGTAAAAGATGAATTTCATAATCATAAAGAGGTATATGCTACCAAACCAAGTCTGAATTCAATAGCAACAATACCAATGCTCGTGGATCAAAATGAAATGTTGTATAAGTTTTAGAATATTACTGACTTAAATTAGGATGTAATCTTAGCCACACATTTAATGATTGAGATACACTAATGCCCTTAAAAAATCAATTTTTGTACCAATTATGCCCTTAAAAAAATCAATCTAAAAGGCTGACTATTATACTGCATACAGTTTATGTCAAGAGATGGATTAGAAAGAGGTTTCACTTGCTAAAGTTGATGTTGTACTTTATGATGGGGATACTTATTTGTCTTTTGCACAATGTTGTAGGTTTCAAGGGATACCATTAAACTTTATACTGCAATTAATGATGCCACCATCAACCTTGTTGAAAAGGTAGAGAATGTTATGGTTTAGTATGTTCAATTAGCATCTTAATCATCCCTGATTTGTAGCTACTAATGACTGCAACTGTTTACCTGCAGTTCTTTGAAATGCAACACCATGATGCTATTGAGGCTCTTAATATATATAGGCGAGATGGTAAATAGGTATGGTTTGAAATCTACTGTTCCAGAAGTGTTGTAATTGATTTCTTCAGTTTCAAACCTTATGAAAATAATGCATATACCTGCACTTTTTTTTTAAAGGATGATTGTGATCCAACATTACTTTTGTCCAAAAACAAATGCTTCAATGGCATTCCCTCTTAACATGTTTGAAGTTTTTATAATTATTTACTTCCTCTCATGATGAATATACATACTTTCCTATTCATTTCCAAATGTTTAGTTTATGAAAACAAATTTTGTGGTAGCATTTCTAGTAGATTCATTAATTCATTAGATGATGTGATGTCCCATTGAGTCATTACATATTAGGAGAAAAGTAGTACATTTCAACATCTTGACTTGCAAGTTCCCCAGTAGGACAAATGAAAAGAACAAGAATAGGTGGTCTTTTATGATCTTGGAGGACTGGTGACTTGACTATCACCTCAATAGGAGGAAACATAAATGCTACTGTCACTGTCTTCCTTTGTGCTTGTCAATTGAGCCATCTGCTTTGCACTTTTCCCTGAAGACCCATTTAACCATTTGCACTTTTTCCTTTAGGAAAATCCTTAAGTTCCAGTGTTTCATTTCTCTGTATGGAATCACATTCCACCTCTGTTACTCCATTCCATTCTTCTTTCCATGTGCATTGAATCACATTCTACCAGAATTGTGGTGAATTTGTGATCAAAGCCATATATAACTATTGTAAAGTCGACTGCTGAAATCTTCTTGATTTCTTGCTTCCTTTACTACTTTCAGGTCTATAGCTTTGAGCCATCTAATGTTCACAAATTTTGTTTCAGAATCTTCTTGGGCATTGATGATTTTCTCACTACTTGCATTCCAGAATCTTCTTGGGCTTTGATGATGTCCTCACTATTAACATTCCATAATTTTCTTGGGCTTTAGTGATGTCCTTAGTACTAGCTTTGACAGCATTGACTTCATGGTGTAATATTCACTTGTGGCCTCATGTCAACCTTACATGTAATCAAGGCTATAATTCTACACATGTGCAACCATAAAATTTTATTGTATTTTTTCAATATATACTATTTTAGGCTAAGGCCAACGTAGTCAACTTCCTTGGACCTAGCACCCCACTAGCCATCTCTACATCTATCCTCAATTTGTCAAGATTTCCTCACTATTAACATTCCCTAATCTTCTTGGGCTTTGGTGATGTCCTTAGTACTAGCTTTGTCATCGTTATTTTCATCACAAATCATTTTTTCATGAGCTAAGTGTTGTATTATGTGATTATTTAGCTTATGGGCACCTACATCTCATGTTTCTCATGTTCATGGGTTCAGCTTCTCTACTCTTTGTGTTTATTCTTTTTTTATTTTTATGGTTTTTTGATTGTGACATTCAATCCTTGTTTATCTCTTGTAATATCAACATGGTATCAGAGCAGGTGTGAACTTTTCTCTTTGGATTATCTCATTTCTTCAAGGGTTTTCTAGATTTTTTCCTTAGGTTTCACCCATCTTCAATGGCACGCTACAATGCTGATCCAGAAGTGGTTCAAAATCATCTTTTCTAAGGTTTCTTCCTATTAGAGATTCCATGTAAGGCTCACTTTTTACTATTTTGATCAAGGGAAATGCTTAGTGATGGAACTTTTTGGGTTAATTAGTCGATTGGTTAGAATAATGGCCAATGACATTGCCCCAAGGGTTGCGGGACTAGGGTTTTAAGATCATCTTCGTTTTAGAGTTTCAAACCCTTCTTTCATGCACACCCTCTTAGGTGTATGCAAGGGATCTCTTAATCCCTTTTATCTTTAAATTTATGCTTTTCCCTAATCAAAGTGGCTGCTTATTCTTAGGTAGATTTTATTTAGGATGTTACTAACACACATTTATATGCACATATTTTACTGCACTATGCATGTTGGGCTCTACCCATTTCAGGATATGATGATTTGGCTCATTCATCATTAGAGGATTTCCTTATTTTTTAGGAAATTGTTGTTTTATAATAGATTCCATGGTTGATGATGTGAGGCACATGTAGAAAAAATTAACTAACTGACAGCCTTCATAGTTTTAAGTTTTTGCTCAAATATATTTCTAACAGCACCAAACTAGAAGGTCTGATATACTTGAAGTAAAAATAAGGCTCTAAAATATTACTGCTACACAACCTATTAGCTTTGTAACCTATCCTATTTTATATGCTCGAACAACCCTGCCCTGTATCGGGCATTGTTAATCTTTACATTGACTAATAGGAAACTACTTTTGTCATCTATGGGTCTTATTCCCCTTTTTCTTGCAAGATAATGTGTTATTAACTTGTTTATATATATATATATATATATATAAACATATATGACATTCCCAAATCGTTCGTTCCAAACTTGTTGAGAACTTGTTTGATTGTGATCGTGCAAAAGCAATTTTTTTAGGACCAAAGTAAATTGATCATATAGTGCCCGAAAGCAATTGTTAATTTTTTTTAAGGATTGAAAAAGGGTCATATAGATCAGTTTTTATGTTGTATAGGGGTTGAATAAATGGTCTATAAGTGACAAGGCTGTGTCAGTCATGGGAAAACCAGAGTGGTTGAAATAAGGGTCAAACCCTTCTGCCAATAGAAAAAGAAAACTATGTGAAGAAGGGGTGGCTGACATTTCGGTTGGTAGAAAAGGATATACTAGTATCACCTCAAAGAAGCATGTATTTTTGAGTGTATTTTTCCAGGAGAGGTGGGAAGGTATGGTAAATAGTTGTTGGTGGAAGAATTGCAGCCTGCACTCAACAAAAACAAAACCACAATAAGCATAAGGTGGCAACTCACTAAGAAGGAAGCAACACGAGTTAGACTATTCGACACCACTCAACTGTTGAGAAATCGCAGGGGAAAAGACACACAAATGACAGATAGAAGGGAAATTGTCAGCATAGTTTGTGGATGGAGGAGTGCTATCAGAGCTATCTAGACATGTGTCAGTGCAGGTTTAGTAGCCACCACACGTGGTCAAGTAGCCTAGTTTAAGCTGCAGTGATAGGCCTTTAGGCACAATCCAACCGAGAATTGGAGCAATTTCAGTTGACAAGGGGGGAAGCACATAGATCTTAGTCATAGGTAAGCAGGTGGGTTGTCGGGTTAGGTGTAGGAGCCTGCATCAAACATCCTACGCCTACATCCAAAATAGTCTTGCTTCAAAATGGTGCATGTTCTCAAATATAGTTGTTTAATAAGCATACATCCTCACGTGTCACATTTGGGAAAAAGAGTTGTAGGGAATCTCCACAATTCCCTTGATACCCATATATTTCCTTGTACCAAATCACTAACATTCATGCATAGCCTTTACTAAATAGCAGATCTTTTCTCTCTTCAACATCTCATAATTGTAATGAACAATTGCCTCAAGATGTTGATTATCAAAAAAAAATTTCTCATGAGAATGTGTATTATCTTGAGGAGAAATTTGCTCATTAACATACCATTTTAAGGGAATTTATAAAGAGGATGATAGAATAAATTTAAGAGAGACAGTTAAAGATGACTTCATATTTCCCTAGTTTTGTAGGGGAGGTGGATAATGAGGTATTGATGGATCAAATATCAAAGGAAGAATTACAAACAATTTTGCATTGTTTCCAAAAGTATAAGAACCCTTAGTCACTTCGTAGGACAATAGAATTATTCTAGTGGTTCTATGACTTCCTTCAAACAAACCAAGAATTGTTGACAAATTAAAATACACAAGCAGGATTTGGGAGCTTTCAATTCAAAATTTCAGGCTTTAATCCCAAAAATTATACAAGAATGAGATGATTTCAAACCCATATCACTATTTAATTGCATCTACAAAGTCATTTCCAAAATTATTGCATGTAGGGTCAAATTCCACTAAGCTGATTCCATGTCATTAGAAAATTTTGCATCCTTCCTGGGAAACAAATCCATTATGGAATAGGAGTAGCCCAAGAAGGAATTTATAACATCAAACCAAAATATTACAAGCAATGTTAGTGATTTTGTCTTTCCAAGGCATATGATAGATAAATTGGCTTTATTTAGGGCTACTCATCCATATAGGGTTCAATGTGCAATTGGTTAACTAGATAGTAAACTATCTTTCCTAAATATCTTTGCAATTCTAATTACTGGCTCAGAATATTCTTCTATCATGCCTGCAAGAGACCATGGGTAGTTATGACTAATGGCTCCTCTACTATTTTTGACTATAGAGTAGGTGGTCTCAACAGAGTTATAACAAAGTCAAAACGAACTATAAAATTGACAACTATACAAATAGGAATTACCCTAAACTTGACATATTTACTCTTTGTTGATTATGTTTTTCTTTTGGATGATAGGACCAAGGCAGATGCAATTATGTTGAAGGACCCCACCCTTGAAGAACTAAAATTCCTACCTTAAAAACTACTAGCAACTAAGGAGCTACAAGAATCAACATCATTTTTTATTTGAACCGAAATAGCCTTATTATCTCCGAGTATTTCCCTAATCACAATGACTAGTAGGTTCTCCTCATGGATTATTTTTCTCATTCTATCTATTAATACAATCCACAAAATGTATCCCTACATTTGAATCTTGGGAAAAAAAAATATAATTGTTATCATTTAAATTACCCATATCTCTTGGAGCCCAAAAATCCATTTTCTTTGGTAATATTTATCTATAACCTCAAATAAACCCTATTATAATTTGAAGGACCATCATGTCCTCTTGAGTATTGAAAAATTATGATGGAATGAAATTGGATGAAGATGAGATCCAGGTTTACCATGTCAGAACCTAGGTTCATTGAGATGACGACCTTGGTTTGAAGATATTCACCATACAAACTAGAACCATATATACTTATCGTTTCCATCTCTCTTTCATCATCAATATTAACATACTGAAGACCTATAACCCATGGAGGCCCATGGTAGTCATTGCAATGTAATTTATTAGAATACATGCCATTTCTTGTTATGAGATTTTCCACATCCGAAAATGGCATCATTCACATCATTTTGAAGAAGTCTACAAATTAGGTCAACGTAATTTTTTTCACAATTAAAACTTCCCTCACATTTGTTGGTTCCTAAAGCTCGAGCACTTTCATAACATAAATAGGAAAATTCAAACAAAAAAAATGGTCCACTCTCTTTTCATTTGCTAATATTATAATGAAGTTTTATTAGACTATTTGTTTGTTTGTTTTGGTTAGAAAAGGGTTGGTCTTTGTTTTATGTGACTTTCAATTTATCGTATGTAGCATGTTGAGAAATGGGAAATAATAATGTGTGACATTTATCTTGCAGAAATTGATGCTGAATGAAAGAATACATACTTTAACCAAGCTACATTTCACTTTGGTAAAGGCATAGGAACATCTTAAGAAGCTGCTTAAGAATACACCGTATGCAAAGTTTGAACATAAGTACTATATGCATTTTTCTTTTGCAGATATGTTCTTTTTTCTACCCAAGGTATCACAACAAGAAAAATATTGATATTGTAGAAATTATTTGAGGTCCTCATTGAGGTCAATTTTTCTGATATACTACTTGATTGATACTTTCTCATATATCAAGAAGGCTTTAAATATGAAGTAATATGTTCATGAAACAAATCAGATTCAAATTTTATAGATATCAAGGATAAAAACAAATGTCAATGTCTTCGTTTGATTGTTACTTGACTATGTTGTGGGCAATTTATAGGAAATGTGATTGGAAAAAGGATGGGGAGACAATGCATACCACGTCTTGGATATGATTCATTTGTTGTTAAGATCTCTTAGCCACCTGAGCCATCGACTTAGTTGACATGATTGTTCCTAAGCTTTCCCTGAAAGTTGAATACTAAGTTACTAAGGTGTTATTTTCTATATATGGTGACATTTTATTTGCTTTGTTTATACAGGTCATCTGGCCACATTATAGTGGCCACTCTCTCCCCACTAAAGAAAATTTCTTTGAGTTTCTTACCTGTATGGGGAAAAATGGCTTTGACATTGTTGATGTTGAGGTATCTGTCGCATAAACTATTTATAGTCTAATTTACTATATATTCTAGTGTTCATTGTCTTTCATGTCTTACACTCTGCATTGTATCTTCTTTTGTTTTCAGAAAATGAAATCAATATTGATGGTAAGAAGCAGGAATTGAAAAAAGAGGAGAGCAATAACAATGGAGCGACAAATGAAAAAAGATATAGAAGAACTAGTCTAGTGATAACCTTAGATCCAATATCTCGCTTAAGACACACATATTAAGACTGATGATCAAGTCTTAAAAGTTGGTGAATTCACCTGTAATACCTTGACAACACAACGATAATGTTTTGAAGTGATGAAACATCATTTCATGTGTAAATTTTAGTCCAACTAATATTAAGTTGAAAACTCATTGTAATACTTTAACATTTCATATAATATAATTTATGTGGTTGAAATTATTTATAGTTGCTCTTGATATTTTTTAGTATTGTAATTAATATATGCAACTTTGTGTTTTCATATTAGATGAACATGCACATTGTATGACATTTTTAAAATCTTACAAATTAATTTATTTTGAATAATAATGAACACAAAATCAATTTAAAACTACTAAATTAGTAGTTTATATTGATTAATGATGAACGCAAATAAAATGAATACACAACTAAATTAGTCATTTATAATGATTATTAATGAAAGTAAATGAAATGAATATAAAATACTAAATTAGCCGTTTATATAATGAATATGAAACTGCTAAAAAAAAGATAAATGACTACTGCAAATGATAAATTGTTTATTACAAATGACGACTAAATTTTGCATATATACGACTATCAGTAGCTAATTTACAGTATCTTATAACATGACCAAAATTAAGTCATATTTCTTTTGTCATTAATTGGCTTCAAACGATGACTAAAATTTGCATATATATGACTATTAGTGGCTAATTTACAATATCTTATAACACAACCAAAATTTACTCATATTTCTTTGGTCATTAATTGGTTTCAAACGATGACCAAAATTTGCATATATATGACTATTAGTGGCTAATTTACAATATCTTATAACACGACAAAAATTTAGTCATATTTTTTTGGTCATTAATTGGTTTCAAACGATGACCAAAATTTGCATATATATGACTATTAGTAACTAATTTACAATATCTTATAACACGGCCAACATTTTTGTCATATTTCTTTGGTCATTAATTGGTTTTCTCGGATGATCATATAGTAATATATTTTGTTGTATATTTTATCACTAATTGTCACAATTAATGACTAAATCAGGGACTAAATCAATGACCAAATTAATGACCAAATATACCACTAGATAACAAAATTGAGATAACCAATTAATGACTAAGCTAAAAGCAACTAAAAGTTGTTCGTGTTATAAGATACTGTAAATTATCTACTATTGGTTGTTAGGGTCCTGTGATTTGGCTGATTGGCAAGCCAAATGACAGTGTAACATCAAACCAATCTTTGGAGCCCAAGGACCTAGCCTTCCTGGACTCAGAGAGGGCTCTCTCTATTTGTGTAAGGGATATCTGTGTGATTGCTTATTGTGTTATGATTTTAGACTAGTTATGAAGTAGGTTTTTGGTTTTGGTTTTTAGGTTGTGAGGGATGAACTGATCAAAGACATAAGATAGGTAAAAAGATGTCATATCAACTAGGCTATGGGGTCGAAAAGGTCAAGAAAGCTTGCAGATGGTGATACAAGGTTGTTGAAGGGCCGATTTGATTTGAGGTAAAATGGATCTTTGGGCAAAATGGAGTGAGGTGGACATCAAGTTTGTGAATAACAAAGGATTTCAAGCACAAATAGTTTAATATCTAACATAAACATGGTAGGGAAAACCATTAGTCATGCGAAATGTAACTATAAGCTAATCAATGCATAGAAATAAACATTCAAGCCATGCATAGAGATACATAATTCTCTAACTTTAGGAAATGGCTATCAGACTTTGGGGAAATACATTTAAGACAAACAAACAACTCAAATCACTATGTCAGAATGCCTAAACATAGTACTTCAAGTTATTGGGCACTTTGAAAACAAGATTTCATAGTTTTAGGCAAAGGGCAAGATTAGTACAAGACCTCCTTGGTTCAACAAATGACAATCTAATCATTCAAAGAGAGGTTTCATAGGTGGAGCTATGGCTAGCCATGAGTAATTAGGGCGTATCATAAATCATACTTAGCATGCATAAAACCATAAATGAAACAAGCAAACAATATTCTTAAGTTATTAAAGAGCAATCAAGAATTCTTTAATGTGACTAAGAATGAAGAAAACATGGAAGCTATAACAGAACAGGAAATTTGAGGTGCCTCTAAGGGCTTGTCTCGAATCTATTGTCTATTGTCTTATAGCGAGCAAGAACATGGATTTATGAATGAAAACTAGGAAACAAAACAGAGAGAGAGACACTATACCATTCTACCAAGTCATGGAATCCAACAACAATCCTCTTTCATCATCCAAGAACATCCAAGAAACTATCCAAAAGCATGAGACAAGTATTTCTTACAAAGCTTATATGACCATATATTTCTTCTATCATCAAGTTCAGCCTTGTTTACAATGAAAGCCTTTGGAATATATAGGCCAAAGTGAGGAAAACCTCTTAGTTCAACTTCCAATCTCATTGGCTCCTCACAAATATCTAAACTTGTCCTTGAGGCTTTGCAAAGCCCAAGGCACAAAATATCTAATAAATATCTCAAAAATTGCTTAAAAATAGAAATATATTGACTTTTCATAACTTATCATGTACAAAAATAGCTAAACTCACATGAAGAAAAGTCACTTTTGAAAGGTTCAATTTTCACAAAAATACTCAAAAAATACATTAGCAAAAGTTCCCCTGACTTGCCGACAACTTTTGGAGGCCTTCTCGATGTTGAAATGAGGCTCATGATGGCTCGTTGGAAATATCTGAATTTCTTCTTTCTGAAAAAGTTTATTTTTCTCCCAACTGACCACTGGAAGTCCTCCAAAAACAAACTTGTGTGTAAAAAACCAAAAAATATGCCTTGTTGATAAACGGGGTAGAGTGTAGAAAAAGCGAGTGTTTTTTGCCATTTTGGGGAGAAAAAGATCTTCAATTTTTCTAAAAATCGCTGAGTATGTGCCCCTAAAATTATGGCATCCAATGATACCATTTTCATCCTTTGATGATGCCCCAAACTGAAATGGCGATGCCCATGAGTTTTGGCCAAAAACCCAAAAATGACAAAAAACCAAAACATCTCGAATTTCGCCCAAACTTGGCGAGCATGACCCTCAAGGGTTTTCAGAAACATGTTGTGAAGCAGAGGCTAAAATTTGGAGCCTTGAGGTGTCCTTCCTCAATTTTTGTGTCGAGCGCTTTCCTTTAGCCTCCTTGAGTTTTTCTTGAGAAACCTTCAATTTCCACCGAGCAAACTGATTGAGCTTTTTATAATGCCCGGTCATCCTCCGTTGAAGGTCCAAGTCTCTATTTTCCTTCTCCAATTTCTTCTCCAAGTGATCATTAACTCTCTCAAGCCATGCTTCCCGATTGTTCTCTATCTCTTGTTCGAACAATGTAGTGAGAGGGGTAGATTGGAGAAGGGCATCTTCTTCTTCCTTTTGTTTCTCAAGGGCCTTTTTGAGCCCCATGGTTCTTGGCCTCTTTCGCCTGGGCTGATCTTCGCCTTCACTCTCATCAAACTCACCCATGAGTTCTTCCAATCTCACTTGTGCTTTGGAGGCCTCCTTTTTGTATTTGATGGCCTGTGTCTCATATACAACCATATGGACATTCATCTACTTGTTTTGAACTTGCAAAAAGTGATTGAAGTTCCTAGCCCTATCAAGATAAATCCTCAAAGAATCAATTTGGTTTTCTCTTTTGATCAAGAGATTTTCTAGGATCTGGGCTTCATTATCACTATCATCACTTTGGATTTGGATGATGTCGAATTCCCTTTCCTGTTCATGACTGCCTTCCTCCTTGTCCTTCCCTTTGCTTTGGGTGGCTCTTTTAGTCTTCCTCCTCTTGGGAAATTCGACAATGGGCTTCTTGGGCAATTTTCCCTTGCTTAGGAGGGCCCTAGTCACATTTGGAGTTACAACTCTAGGTGCCCTTTTCCTTGATGTCCGGGGCTTGGCCACTTTCGGAGAAGAGAGCATGGCCCCTTGCCTAGGAGAGGCAGCGAGCACATGCTCCATGGGCTCTATACCCTTGTCGCTTTGCTCATCATTCTTGCCACTGTCTTGGATTTCTTCATGGATGCCTTGACTATCCTTATGCATTTCTGTTTTAGGGTTTTCCTCCTCACTGTGTTACACCTTTTTATCATGCTACCCTTCTTCTTCATGAGGCTGTTGTTCCGTTTTAGGAGGTTGTTGTTCGTCATCCTATATCTGCCTCTGTTCACCATCTTCATGGGACTGCTCACCTTTTTCATGAGGCTACCTCTATTCATCATGATGTGGCTGCCTCTATTCATCATGCTGTGGCTGCCTCTATTCATCATGAGACCGCTCACCCTCACTGTGCTGCACATCTTCATGTTGCTGCCCTTCATCATCTTTAGGAGTCTGCTGTTCTGCCTCACTGTGATGTTGCTCATCATCATGCCCTTCTTCCACTTGCTGTTCTGCCTCACTGTGATGCTGCTCATCATCATCTTCCTCATCATGCCCTGTTTCATCATGCTGCTGCTTTTCATCACTTTCCTCTTCTTGCTCATGCTCTTCTTCCTCATCATGCTCTTTTGTTTGTTCTATGGTAAATTTGAGCTTCATGGGAATAGGTTTGCTAGAAGAAGGCGAAGGATGGTGAGTAGAAGGTGAAGGAGATGTATGAACTGGAAGGACAGTGGAGAAATCTGGATGGGTGATGAAAGTATCCCAAGAGACCTCCTTCTTCTCAAGTTGATGAAGAATGATGACTTTGATGAGGGAGTGATGGAAGAGGCAGGTTTTCTACTGAGAAGGAGGCTTTTTCTGAACAGTTGAGGCCATTTTCTCAAGACTTCTGTGTAGGAAGAAAGGGAGATTTACCAATTTGGCCCTCGTAAAATGCATGAGAAATCGGATATGATAGGCATAGACTCGGGAGAATATTCCCTCGCAAGTGAAGTATTTCATGATGATCTTCATGAGGGGGGCGTAACTAGTCAATAGATATGAGAAGGGGAAAATGGATGGACATGAATCTCTATGCTCAGGCTTCAGAAAGGTCTTGTATTCTTCTGAGTCCAGGTGGCTTTGTTTAAACCACTTCTCCCCGACATAAGGGATTTTAGTGGCCTTGGAGATGGACCTTGGAGATCATTTGAAATGTAGGCCTGCAGCTGAAAATGCTTCTCTTGAAACCTCAAAGCACAAATATGTGTCAAAGGGGAATAGATATTCACCTCTTGCACTCTTTGGAAAAAATATAGACACCCAATCTCATGGAAGTTAAAAAGGACCGATGGATGAGCATTCACTTCTTCAGTGGAAATAGGCTCAAATCTTTTGTGCAGGCCACTCCTACTATCTTACCTGGGAGGCATCTTGTTTTGAATGTTTTCTGCAACACCAAGCTGTCTCAAATAGCCTTTGGAATGTTTTCTCAGGTACACATCTCTGTCCTACCTATCAATCACTGTTTGACCAAGACAACTGCCTCAAATGCTTTGTGAAATATTCTCCCAACACCAACCTTGTGCTTCTTCTTAAATCACTGTTTTGTCTTCTTTTGTGCCAAATAACAAGTGGTTATCAAATAAAGAAGTACACAGTCAAATTGTTACTTTGTTTGGGTAAGGTCACAAGGATCCTTTGTGTTTTGGTATAAGCAAGACAACCTTATATTTAGACAAAGAAAAAACACCTCCCCCAATCAAAAACACTCTTCTTGTATTCACTGTTTCTCACACACAAGTAGACAAAAACACCTTCAAATTGATTTAAATGTTTTTCATAATATACTCTGTTTCATGGAACAAAGGAGGTTGCACTAGGTTTCACTGTTTTTCCACACAGAGAGGACTTTTGAAGTGATAGAGTATTTCAGACTTGATCACTGTTGTCTCTTTACAAAATTGTTTCACCTTAGGATCACTTGCTTCTTATGCCCGGGTAGACAAAAACACCCTCAAATGACTTTAAAGAATTTCTCACCACACTTTTTTTTTATGGGACAAAGGAGGCAGCACTATTTTCACCGTTTCACTTATTCAAAAGGAGATATTTTTGAAGTGACAAGGCATTCGGACTAAGACCACTGTTTTCAAAATAGGCTCACTGATGTCACCTTACAAACACTGTGTTTTCCTTTCAAGGATTGTTTCCACCTTATAACACTGTTGTCACTTTAGACTTTGCTGATAAAGGTTAGTTTTGTCTTATCACCGTTAGGACACCTTCAACCATTTGAAAACCTATAACACTGTGTTTTCTGTCTATTCACTAGCATATGTTTTATTACTCTGTTTTGAAAACAATTTAGGCCTTTTGAAACCAATATAAACACTCCACTAGCCTCCCACTGTAACAATCTTCGTCAATATATTTAAAAAATCACCTTGATTTTCCTACCAAGACCTCCATTTTTTAATCACCATTTAGTCTTGAAACACATGGCATCAATCACCCCTTTATAAATTCAAATGCACCAAGGAAGCAACTAAATACCTTGAAGATGGTTTGTGGCCTTTCCTTGATGAGTTGAGTAGGTTTCAAGACCCTTTGGAGGTGTTTTGAACGTTCAAATGAGCGCGGCACGTTGAAATGGAAGAGCGCTGCGTAATAGACAGGGTGTCGGGTCGCCCTTCGGCCAGTTGTGACTGCACCTATAGGTGCGCCGCGCAGTAATGTAACCTCCTTGTATTTTTGCTCCTAAACGCGCCGCGCACTTTTCTAGGCGCGCCGCGCGGGCTTAAAAGCTTCAAACTCTGCAAATTTTGCTCGAACTTCTTGTTTTCTCCAATGGGCGGCTAGGAGAGTGATTGTGGGTGCTTGTTTGCATTTTTGAAACTTGCAAATGGGCTTGCAACGGTCCTTTTAACCTCTTAAAGTCAAAAGAGCCGATTACCCTTGAGGTTGCTTTGTGAGGGTTTTGGAAGTCCTTTTGAAAAGGCTTTCTTGGTCATAACTACACATAAAGAAAATGTTCCTTTTAAAACATAACAGAGACTCATCTTTGCTCAAATAAATGACACAGTGGCATGAACAACTTCTCTTACAGGCATGACTTCTTTTTTGAAGTAAAGAAGCCTTTTTAAGAGTCAAAAACTTTCCACTGTTTCTCATTAAGGGATGAAACTTTGTTTCCTTTGTTGATATCTGTTTTGTAGAGAAAAACTCTGCTCCGAGCCATGTGAATGACTGCAGATGTGCCTTTTGAATGACATTTCTTTTTGACTGGGGGAAACTTAGCTGCATTTTCCTGGGTTTGACAAACATATGCTCATTAAAAATAAGATCCTCTAAAGGCTTATCCTGCAATTATATGCAATAGATAGGCATCTTCATATGTTTCAAAAGTCCTTTGTTTGTGACAGCATCATGCTTCATTTCTTCGAGTATTGTTCCTGAAATTGAAACACTTTCCATATCCTTTCTTCACTTTTATGAACCTATGTGTCTATTTGCAAATCCTTCTTCAGAAATTAGGCTTAGGTTACCTTCTTGTCCATTTTATGAGTTTTTTGACAAAGACCTTCATGAACAAGAAGAACAAACCTTCTTTGAGTATTAGCATCACTCTTTGGCTTATGTTTGACCCAGCTTCCCACTTATAAACCTTGAATGGATTTCCACTAATTTCAACTTTGTTTTCTGAAGGAAAATCATGGCTAGATTTCATGTCTGTTGATCAAGGAGAATAACTTTGGAAACTTTTGATGAAATCACATACCTCGGCAGAATTTGTTCATTTTTTCTTCAGATTGCCTTTGGAGGAAAACTTTGATAGCAGATAAGTCAGCTTCTTTGATCATTGCAGTACCCCTGCTTTCTCTTTGTTTTTAACACAATTTCTCTGTTCAGAAGCCTTCAATTGTCTCCTACTGCTCTTAAAAATTTCCTTTCAGTCAGTGAAAACCCTAAAATCAATCTCTGTCTCTGGCCCTCTTCTTATTAGATGAAGGAGGCCCCTCTGCTTGTAAAATGAAGGAGTTTTTCTCAGTCTTCAACCCTCTTATCGTGTATGGAGGAGGTTTTCTCAGTGATGCCATTTCATCAGCTTTTAAACAGTGTTATCTTTCCTTTCACTGCCTATTCATGCTTAAGAAAATGAAGATGACAAATTGATAATAAGTCATGATGGGAATTTCTCTGAGAGATGTAATTTTTCTTTCCAAATACCTTTGCGCCTCTTTAGACATCACAAGCAATTTGGCTAGTATCTGCAAAGCATTTCTTGTCATTTATAATTCACTAACCTTTGACTGTGATTGCAGGAGCTTAATGAAACAACTTTTTGCCCTGTAGCTGCATCCCAAGCTCAAAACCACATGAGAAGCAGTTGTCTTCTCATGTTAAGTTTAATACTTTCTTCTGGAATACCGGTACACTTCTGCTCTTGAAAGATCCATTGAAACACTGTAAAACTACCTAATATCAGTTTGACCTATGGCATATGCATTGTTGAGACTTCAAGGCTTGTTAGTGGCGCGACTTAAGGGTGTAACCAAACTTTATTTGTAGAATAGGGAAGTTTGTTAGGACTGGTTGATAATAGATAGAGGTTCTTTGGCTTCAGGATAGTTTTCCAAGGGAGAAATTCCTAAAGCGCCACTACCTAACTCAGGGGAGACTTCTTGGAAAAATTTGGATTATTTTCTTTGGAGCTGATGGACAAGCTAGTATGGCTGAGGCTAGATAGGGCTTGACAATGAGGTTTTATCTCGTCATGGGATGATTGAAAAGGTAGGAGGGAAAAAATGTTTATGGGTGTTTTCCAGCTGGAAAATTTGACAATTTTTGAGATCAGCTGCTAGAAAACTTGGCTGTAACAACTAGTCATCACCAACAAGTGAAAAATACTAATGACTAACAGTGGCTCCATTTGGGGAGGGCAGCTCCTTTTTAGGAGGTGTCCAGAATTGCAGATCTTTGGCTTATGAAGACCATTGCCTTTATCCATTGGCGCAAATTTCTTTCTTCCTTGCTGCTATTTCTGAAAATTGATAGCAGGATTAGCATCAATGTTATTTCTATCTACCCCACTATCTTTCCTAACATTTTTTCTTCTTTTGGGTTCATTTGGACTAGAAACCCTTTGATATAGTATATTTTTTTGAAAAATGAACCTATCTAGTTCTACACTTATATCTGCCGGGAGTTCAAATTAAGCTGATGAACTCCTTTGTTTCTCTACCTATGCTAGATCGACTGTCAAGGTTAGGCTGTTTGACGGGATTTTATTCTCTAATCTAAAACATGAAATTGAAAATTGACCAAATCAGGATTAGACAGTCTGATTTTTCATGTACTTGTGGCGCGAAAGACAAGCTGCACACAAATATTTAAAAATGAAATCTAGAAAAGCAGGGCTAGGATACACAATTTGTTTTTCATCCCTGCTTTCCTCTTTGGTTCTGTTTTGAGCATGTGGAACCAGTATCTTTTCCTAATCTACTCTCTTTGATAAGTCAAGCTTACACAATGTTGAATATCTTTTCCACTCGCTAACTTATTAGCAAATAAATTTAAAACATGTTCAGCTATGATTGGGCTAGATAACTGAACAAGACATTTGAGCACTAGTAGCGGCATTTAGACTTGCACGCTTTCCGAATGACTATTTTTTTAACATGGGGCCTTCTTTCTATTTTTCAAACCACCCTCTTTTTCTATTTTTCTATTGTTTTTGAACTTTCTGTTTTTGATCTCTTTTTCAAACAATTGTATATACAATGATTGAAAATGTTTTAAAATTGGAGCTCTTGAAAAAAATAATGCTTTAATGTCCTGCCATTCACAGGACCTCCAAAAGTTTCAGTCCCATCAAGTTCTTGCAGGAAAAAGGCATTGTTTGACTGAGTTGATGATGAAAGGCCCTTTCCATAAATTTTCAAACTTTCCATGTTTACCTTTGTCTTCTCTTCTAGAATCTCATTTTAACACTTTGTCCCCAATCTGAAAATCATTTTCCTTGGTCCTTCTGTCAAAAATATGTTTTATTTTGTCTTGCGCTAACTGAGCCTTTTGGTAGACTTCTTCTCTTGTTTGCTGTAAATGGATAATCTGATTTACCCTCCTTTGCATGTCATTTTCTTCTATTTTAACTTCCTACAATAGCTTCATTACTGGAACCCCTAAAGATGTTGGGAAAATGGCATCTATGCCATAAACTAATTGGTAGGGAGACATACCTATTGATTTTTTGGTGGTCAGTCTATCGGCCCATAGTGCGTGTACTAGTTTTCCATGCCATGCCTTTTGATTTTGTTCCATAAGTTTTTTTATGATGTTGACAAGGATTTTGTTAGAGGACTCGGCTAAACCATTACCTTGAGGGTAATAAGCTGTGGAATGTCCTAATGAAATGTGATATTTGTAACAGAATTCAACCATTCTTTTTGAGGAAAAGGCAGCGGTGTTATCTGTAATGATCTTTCTAGGACAGCCAAATCTAGATAGGATATTGGTTTCTAGGAACTTGATGATGACTGAATCGGTGGCGTTCCTAGAAGGTATGGCTTCTATCCATTTGGTAAAGTAATCAGTGGATGTAAGGATCCATTTATGTTGAGCAGATGAGGAAAGGTGAATTTCCCCAATAAAATCTAGACCTCATTGCTAGAAGGGTCCTTCGACTATTATGGGGTGTAAGGGAAAAGGTAAAAGTTTTTTCTTGCCATCAAAAATTTGACACTTATGACATGTCATAACTAGCTTGTGAATGTCAGGAAATAAGGTAGGCCAATAATAACCGGCTCTAAGGATTTTTTTTGCTGTATTTTTCCAGTAGAGATGACCTCCACATTCTCCTTCATGCATTTCATGCATAATTTTCTCTGCAAGCAAACATTTAAGCATCATACCAGTGGGATTTTTCCAATATAGAAATCCATCTATAATGCAAAACTTTAAAGACTTTTGTTTAAGAAATCTTTCTTTTGTCTTTGATAAAGTTGGAGGAGAATTTAGATAAAATAATATATAAAGAATATCTGCATACCAAGGTGAATTTAAAAACACTTGTTCAACATGAGGGGCTGTGCATTCTTCCTATTCTTCTAAGGCATCAACAAAATTTATATTTAAAGCTTGGAGGTTGGTTTCAGCCATTAGTCTTGCAAGTACTTGTCCTTTAACCAGTTTGGTAGGTCGGATTTCTAAGTCATTTTTTAAGATGATAGCGATCCATTTTCCCCTTTTACTGTCGGGATCTTGGTTTAATATGTCTTTGACGACGGTATTAGGAACAAAATCTATGATATGAGAATGCAAGATGTAAACTCAGAAATATTTCAATGCTTTTACCAATGCGAATGCTTTTTTTTCCATGATGTTATATTTCAAGGGAGCATCTCTTAGGGATTTTCTAAAAAAGGCAATGGGTTTTTCTTTCCCTGCTGCGTTCTTTTGTAACAATACAGCTGCTATCGTGTGTTCCAAGGCAAATGAAAAAATGTAAAAATCCTTGGTGAAATCAAGACTTATCAGCACAGGTGTTTCAGTTAGGGCTTTTTTAACTAATTCAAAATATCTTTTGGCTTCTATAGTCCATTTAACCCCGACCTCGTTTTTCAACATGTTTGTGATATCTCTCAGAAGTTCGGCAAGATTTGGGATAAATATTCTCAAGAAATTAATCTTTCCGATAAAGGATTGCAGCTCCTTTATGTTTCTGGGGTGACTTATTTGTAATATGCCTTCGATTCTCTGGGGGTCTATTTTTATTCCCTCTTCCAAAATGATGTGACCTAGGATTTTTCCTTCTTCTAGACCGAAAAGTATTTTCTTGGGGCTTAGGGATAAACCATATTTTCTACATTTGTTAAAAACCTTTCTTAAGTGCACCAAGTGTTCTTCATCTGATTTGGAATATACTGTGATATCGTCGAGATATATGACTATGAAATAACCTATGTCTTCTGAGAAGGCTATGTCCATGGCTCTTTGGAATGTGGCGCCAGCATTCATCAATCCAAAAGGCATTTTAACGTACATGAAAGTGCCCCAAGGTGTGGTGAAAGTTGTCTTGTGTTGATCAGTGGGGTAAACCAATACTTGGTTGTAACCAGAAAAACCATCAAGTAATGAGATCCGTTTAGCACCTACTACCTTCTAGAGTATGTGGTCCATTTTGGGCAATGGATAGTTGTCTTTTAAACAGGCTCTATTCAGGTTTTGGAAATCGATACAAAGTCTAATTTCGCCATTTTTTTTCCTAACTGATACTAGATTTGAAACCCATTCAAAATACCTGAGAGACACTATTATCCCAGCATCATACATATTTTTAATTTCCTTTTCAACCAAAGGTAGTAACACTGGGTTTATTCTTCTTAACTTATGTTTGAAAGGCTTCTGGTTTTCTTTGAGGGGAATCTTATGTTGAATGATGCTTGTGTCGTATGATTTCAAATCTTGGTATCCCCATGCGAACACATCTTTAAATTCTTTAAAAAACTTGATGTACTTCTGTTTTATGTGAGGAGGAAGGGTTTTTGATAGTTTGATCTTTCTAGGCTCTTTTGAGCTTCCTATGTTATATTCTTCTATGTCGACCTCAGTAGATTCCATCTTTGGCTTTTTGGCCACATCGTTAAAATCAAACAATTACTCCAAAGGCGCAAGCCCTCTGGGTATGGTGTCATTTTCACAGTGTAAGACTTCGAGTTCTCTTTGGTCAATGTCCTCTCCTATCTCAATTCCATATGAATGGTTTACTAGGTTTAGATCTGTCCAAGAAGGTAAATTTGGCTCTTGGTCTTGACTTTTTCCAGGTTTCTTTTCTTCATTTTCTAAGTCTATTTTGGTTACTTCAAATTCATTTCTAGATTGTAGGAAATCATCAATTTGATCATCATCTTTGAATATTTGCCAATGGTCAATATTATTTGGTACTGTAGGGCGATGTTTGACCTGAATACTGTATTGCTTACTTAAACATGGTATTTGGCCATTTCTTGCGGCAAGGGGGAGCTCATTTGCTAGGCTATTTTGAACACTAGGAATATAAGTGAGTTCATATTTTTCGAAGGTTTTGAGGATTTCTAAAGCTGCATTCCTGTATTCTCTTAGTCTTGGGTTTTTTTCCGAATATTCACCTTTGATTTGCCTGATTACAAGTTCTGAATCTCCCTGGGCTGATACTTTCTTGGCGCCTAAGTCCTTAAGTATGTGCAGACCAAGGAGAAGGGCCTCATATTCTGCAATTTTGTTCGTACATTGGAATTCTAATCTGAAAGAATGGCCTTCATTAGTATTGTGTATCCAGATATCATCCCCCGAACCAGTTTTTCCACAAGAACCGTCAAAGCTTATATTCCAAAGAGCTTCTTTTTTATACACGATACTAAGCTATTTTTTAGGTTTCTTGGAGCTTTGGTCATAAATTTCTTCATTTACTAATGGGAAATGTGGTTTGATGGTTTGAAAACCTCTTCATTTTATTTTATCTACTCATTTATATCACTTTCATTGTATAAGATAAAAGAATCTAAATTGGAATGAATGGAATAAATGGGAGTGTTGTTTGGCTTATCCCGGTTGCTGACCATGTATTTCATGTGAGTTTATTGGTATAATCTCC
Source organism: Pinus albicaulis (assembly GCA_034641835.2). Classification (NCBI taxonomy): domain Eukaryota; kingdom Viridiplantae; phylum Streptophyta; class Pinopsida; order Pinales; family Pinaceae; genus Pinus; species Pinus albicaulis. The sequence continues at coordinate 142,629,399 of CM076576.1, forward strand.
TAGTCTGGTTGAAAACTGGGGTGGTATAAAATGACATATCCATTTGAAGGTTACCTTGTATTTTGGCAGCCCACGCCCTTGATAGTAGCATTCCATACTTAGGAGGAATATCAGCCACTACTACGTCCATGACTAGGTTTTTTGCTAGTAGTTGTGTTAAAGCAAAACATGGGTTCTTTATTAGACCTAAGCATTTGACCTGACTTGAGTCAAAGAAATACAGGTCTTTGTAAGGTTGAGTTACCTCTAGCCCCAGGTTTTCCATGATTGCTTTAGGCATGAGGTTATGGGAGGCACCAGAATCTAACATGGCATTATGTAATATCTTGTCATGTATGTTCAATATTACATAGAAAGGAGAGACAGTTCCTTCTTGGTATTCACCTTCTATTTTGGGGCCGAACAAGAGCTCGAGTTTGTCATCAGTTAGATTTAAAGTATTTTCCTCATTTCCTATATCAAAAACTTTGAAGATTTGAGATCTATACTTATCTACAGTTATTAGCTCAGTAAGGGGTATGGTTATTTTTATTTTGGAAATTTCCCCTTTGAAACTAAAAGGAGTTTGTAGTTTGGACAAATTTGTTTCAGCTTTTTCGGACATGAGTTTCTCTATGTTCTTAATTTGCTGACTCTGGTTCGGGATTTTGTTTGACACAGCCACCTTGAGAGTCTTTGTGGAGGTACTAGGAGCATCTGAGCCAAGACTTGTTTGAATAGCTTTATCTTTGTTTTGGTCAGTTTTCTTGACCAGGATTTTGTTGTTATCCACTACTTTTTTAAGGATGGTATCAGGGGTTTTAGCAGTGTCAGGGATACCTTTCTTGGAGTTGTCTTGGTTTTTTCTGCTTCTAAGGTCATACTGCCTGTGAGCTTCTATGATGGCATTCTGAAAATCTATGGCAGGATCTTCGGGATCTTCATAGTTGGTTTCGTCCTGATTCAGAGAGAAGAACGCTTGCTCTTCTGCTATGAGGTAAACCTTGCTCTCGTTATCATAACCTATGAGGTTCAAATGATTTTCATCAATGGGTTCAGTATCCCTATCATCCTCATCAACATAATTCTCACTGAAGGATGGCCTGATTTGTTGGTCCTTTCCCCTCGGTTTATTTTGAGACTGGTCTCTTCTAAAGTTTTGGTTCCGGTTTTGAGGGTTTTGCTGGTTTCCTTAAGAGGTGATTTTTCACTCATTTTTTCCCACATCTTTGTGATGGATTTGACCAGGCCATCTATTATAGGATCTGAGGAAAATACCGAAGGGGAAAATTCGTCATGGTATGTAACTCCCCTTTCTGCTCTTATCCTAGCTCTCTTTTCAGCTAAGTTGGCTTCTGCATTTATAGCCACTTTTGCATTTCCTCTAAGGTAGGGGGGTCCTCGTCTCTTAGTTGATAAGTCATGTCTGGGTCAAAGCCTTCGGGGAAATTTTCCAAGGCTGAGCCAAGTGGAGGTTTGAAGTGAGGTGGGAAGGCGTTATACACACTGTTGAACCTAGTGTAGTATCCTTGGACACTTTCCCCATTTTCCCATTTTAGATTGTTATACTCTGACAGGATTTGAATGGGGTTCTTTCGGATTTCCCACTTGTTTATGAAGGTTTGGTAGAGTTCTGGGAGATTGTGGATGCTGTTTGGAGTTAAGCTCTTAAACCATTTTTTGGGTTCTCCGCCCAGGCTTTGGGCGAACATCCTCATTCTGACGGTCTCGTCTTCTATTTCCATGTATTCAAAGGCATCCCTAATCCTATATACATGTTGTTGAGCTATGGTAGTCTCAACTCTGGTAAAGTGCAGGATTTTGGATTGATAGTCATTTTGTAAGGGAGCCAAAGGTTGTGGCAACACCAAGGGTGCATACCAGGCTGCCATGATGGGAGCTAATGGATGATGCACAAAATGAGGGTTTGTGGGATGAGCTGAGGTGGTTTGAACAGTAGTGGTTTGGATGGGTGTGGCGGATGTACTTGGACTAGTGATCTGATTTTGAGCAGATCTGGGATGGTAGGATCCAAAGTGATGGAGAAGTTGAAAGTCGGGAGGTGTAGTAGGTGAGGCTTCTCTACTAGGACTCTGTGGCAGATCTAGGGGCTCAAGATCGTCAAAGTCTATCTTACTTTGTGACTTGCTTCTAAAAATTGGTTTTGCTGATTTTAAGTCAAAGGGGGAATCCTGCAAGGTTGTGAGGTGTTCAGGTACTGATATTGCTTTATGGATGGACCTATCAGTAGCTAAATTGCCAGTTTCGAAAGCTTGCCACAAAATCTTCTCTAGGTCATCTACTATGATAGGGTGATTTGGGTCTAGATGGGATCTGGTGTTGATTCTTCATGAAGCCAAATTTCGAATCTAGAGTTTAGAGAGGATGGTATTTATTATTGTTTCAGATGGATGGCCTCTTTAGGGGTTTACTAATTGTGAAGGATGGTCAAAACAACAAGGTGGACTAGTGGAGTCGCCAGGTGGATTTCTATGAGAACTATGGTCCACCACCAACACTATCAAAGATGCTTTCGGAAAAAAGTTTTAAAGCAAACTTTGAGATGAAAACTTGCAAAGAAGAGTGATTCACTTGGTTTCAACAGTTTGCTAGGCTTTATGGACAAGCTAATGGTTCTTTTTGCAAGGCTACTTCTGTTTATCTCCTATGTTTAGGTGACGTCTTCTGAATCGCTAAGTTATACTTAGTTTTTCACTAATTACAGAGTTTGCACCATAAGTTTTAAGTTTTGGAAAGGATGAGTTAACAAAAAGGTATGGTTTATGAAATTTTTTGGTTTTTTTATGGAGTTTTTAGGCCTACTGGAGGCTAGTGGAGTCGCCAAGTGGAACTTGGTTGTTTTTGTAAGGATGTAGTTATGGTCCACCACCAATAACTAGGGAAAATCCAATCTGAGAATGTTTTGGGGTTTTTTGAGTTTCATGTGCAGCCTATGGTTTATTAAAGTATTCTAGACCTGTTTCATCACTTTGCTAGGGTGGCGAGAACAAAAAGAATTTACTCCAAATGATTATATGGACTGCTTGCCTGTTAAATGTTTAAATACTAATGAATCTACAAGATTTTGCTAGAATATTATGTACTTAGTTAGTCCCACCGTGATCGCCATTATGTTAGTGTGGCGATGACGTGGTTGATCAGATAGTATTCTAAAATTTTAGCAAAGTAGTAAGGCCTACTTGAGGCTAGTGGAGTCGCCAGGTGGTTTTTTAGTTGTTTTGAGAGTATATGTGTATAGTCCACCACCAATAACTGATAAACACCAATCTAGATATATCTTTGGGGTTTTCTGAGTTTCCTATATGTAGCCCTGAGGTTTAGAAAAGTTTCCTATAATTGAATCATCATTTTGCTAAGATGGTGAAGGAGCTAGTTTCTACTCTTCAGACAATACCTAAGTTTTCTAATTTGGACTAAGATTTTTGAGAGATCCTAAGGGATACCGAGGATGTTTTGACTCAGAGTCCCACCATGATCGCCATTATGTTAATGAGAAGTGGGATAAGTCAATCAAATAGTATTTTCAAAGGTCTATAAAGGTTTAGGGAAACTAAGTTTGTTTATCACTCAAAGTCCCATTGTGATCACCATTATGTTAGTGTGGCGATGAGGTGGCTGATCGGGAGGTATTCTAAAATTTTAGCAAAGTAGTAAGGCCTACTGGAGGCTAGTGGAGTCGCCAGGTGGATTTTTAGTTGTTTTGAGAGTATATGTGTATGGTCCACCACCAATATTGATAAACACCAATCTAGAGATATTTTAGGGTTTTCTAAGTTTCCTATATGTAGCCCTGAGGTTTGGAAAAGTTTCCTATAACTGAATCAACATTTTGCTAAGATGGTGAAAGAGTTAGTTTCTACTCTTCAGACAAAACCTAAGTTTTTTAATTTTGACTGAGATTTTGAGAGATCCTAAGGGATACCAAGGATGTTTTGACTCAAAGTCCCACCGTGATCGCCATTATGTTAGGGTCCCGTGATTTGGCTGATTAGCAAGCCAAATGATAGTGTAACATCAAACCAATATTTAGAGCCCAAGGACCTAGCCTTCCTGGACTCAGAGAGGGCTCTCTCTATTTGTGTAAGGGATATCTGTGTGTTTGCTTATTGTGTTATGATTTTAGGCTAGTTATGAAGTAGGTTTTTGGTTTTGGTTTTTATTTTGTGAGGGATGTGTTAGCCATCAGTATTTTTTACATGTTAGTGATGACTATATATACAGCTGAGTTTTCTAGAAACTGATTTCCTCATGTCAATATGTCATCCAGAAAACCCTCCTAAAACTTTTTTCGCCTTTCTACCTTTTCGGTTCGCCCATGTCGAAATCAAAACCTCATTATCACAATCCTATCTAGCTTCAGCCTTATTGGTCTGACCATCAGCTTTAAAAGGCAAATCCACATCTGTTTCAAAAGTCTCCCCTATGTTAGGAAGTGGCGCTTTAAGACATTTCACCCTTGGCAATCATAAAAAAGCCAAAAAGCCTCCATCTGCAACAGACCTACCATGACTGACCTCTTACTTTGCAAATGAAATTGACAAACAGCCCTAAGTCGCGCCACTCACATCCCCTAGATCTCAGCACTGCATAAAACCCAATCTCAAGCTGACTATTAGGTTTTTCACAGTGTTCTATGGTTCTACAAAGACAGGAAACAGATTTCATCTCATGGAGTAAATGTTTGAGTTTACAGTTAGAGGAACAGCTGCTTCTAAATGTATTGTGAGCCTGAGATGAAGCTGCAAAACAAAAGTCACTCATCGGGACCTTACAGCTCTTTCCAGCATGAAAATCACAGTAAGAAAGGGTCGCCACTGTCTCAGCAAACTGGTAAATTGTCAAGGCCCAGAACCTCCTTCATTTACAAGCAGAGGGTTAGGGCGCCTCCTTCATCCATAAGCAGAGGGCGCGGGCCAGTATTGACTTAGAAGATTGCAAAAGTCCAGGTTTGACTTGAACTGAAACAAATGAAACAGGGACTCCAGGTTTTATGAATGTGACTGATGGTCATAACAGGAACAGAGTTTGGAATATGCTAGGAAAAAGAGTCTGGTCTGATAAAGGAGGTCATCTGAAGCTTTCAAATCATGTGAATTGTTGAAATGAAGAAAGGCATGTCATTGGTGAAAATTCCAAATCATAAGTACCCTGTTTATCCACAAGATCAAATAGAACAGATGCTGACAACAAATGCCATTACCCAGGCAGAAAGAAAGTTCTTGGTTTCTCAAAATGCACTAACCTCCATAAGTCACAAAGATGATTTGACAAGTAATCTGTCATGAGATGACCAAGCCAAATGATAAATATCTCAGTCACCCCTAGAACAGTGCAGGGAGACAGTGTTACTTTGGCTAGGGTTTCTTCTGAAATACAATGATGCTTGCAAGTAAAGATGCCAAGATTGATGTTGTTCAAGTGGTTCACTTACCATCACATTCAGAGAAAGGCTGTGTCAAACAGAGTTGTTAAAAAGCCTTCAGATACCTTACCTGATGAAGAGCCTCCTCCATATATGAGCAGATGGCCAAAGCCATTGCAGGTTGTTGAAAACTGATGGGTCTAAAAAGTGCAGTGGAAGGATACCAAAGAACTGAATAGGAGTCATTGCACAGGTAAGCGTTACTGTTTATGATGCCAAGGTATTGATTTCCCTTTTCAAAGAGCTATCTCTCAGACTGTACCTGCAGTAGAAAAGAGAAAATATTGAATATATGTATGCCATTGATACCAAAAAGAAGGAAATTTTCCTTGAGGGAAAGGGTCAAGCAACAAAACAATATCACATGCCAAAGGTCCAAAGAAGCGCTTTTCAAGAAATGGTGTTCAAAGCTTTCAAATGTTTCTGGCGCATTATGAATGGTCCTTCCTTGATAAAAATCGCCAAGAGGGGAAAAACAGTGAACATAGTCCAGCTATGAAATGGTTCTATTGACAAAAAGGGGTTAACACACTGGTCAAAGCAAAATAATGACTGTGTATCAAAGAGCCATGTTTTCTTATTTTACAAGATTATCCTTTCAGATAGACGAGCCAAATGGCTATACAATCTTATGAATAGGCAGAAGAAATCTGTTTTGAGGAATTATCACTGTTTATATGTCTGATAACAAACACAGTTGTCATCATTCCAAAGGGCAGATGTAGCACATAACTACATGGAAAAAGGATCTGCAGACAAGGCTTGTAAAATTCTGTCACCAAGAAGATTTCCCCTTTAAGTTATTGGTCACTATGTTCCAAAGGTCTTTCAGCCTGTGATCATTGCTGGATAGTTTAAAAAGAAGAAGCTGCCGAAGACCAAGAGTTGTCAGAGCAAATTGACAAATTACCTGTGTTATTAAAACACCGTAGCAGAAGTGGTGGAGTTGGTTGAATTGTTTGTCAAAATTTAAAGTTCGGGGTCAAAGTCGATGTTCGGGTTCACATATTTAAAAATGACAAAACCCATTGTTTTAAAACAAAACAGAGTTGAACACCAACGTTCCTTTTCCAAGTAAATGAACGTTGGAATTTTGTTTTAAATTGACATCAAATAGAGGGAAATATTGTCAATTTCAAAACTAAAACCACCCCCCGTGCCTCCCTAGCACCGAGACAAGGCAAACCTGGTCAAAATAGCACAGCTGCTCGGTCTTGCACTGCGCGACGTGCCTGGGTTTTTGCGCGACGTGCCTGGGCGAAAATTTGCACGGGCCACCGTTTATAGCGCGACGCACCTGTACATTGGCGCGACGCGCCTGTACAGGCCGCCCGACCGCCCGACAGGCCGACCCGACATACTGTATTTGCGCGACGTGTTTTCTTCAGAGGGTGCCGCGCAAGTGTCAAAGGTCCCCAGCATTACTTCAGCTTTCAAAGCAGGTGTCCATCAAATTTCAAGGTATGTTTATGAATTTCCCCATCGATTGCAAGGTGTTGATGAATGACAAGAAGGTTTAAAACCCCGGACCTTGTCATTATTGTTAAAAACAAAAGCAGTCTTTTCTACAGAGTGAGCTGAAATATTGCAATATGATAAAAGGCCGAATTTGTCATTCAAAGAGCACATATAGAGATACGGGGTTTTGAGGTTGTCTTGTAAAGATTTGTGTTTTGATTAGAAGAAAAATTTGTTATGAAAAGACAGGGTTTAGTTTTAAAAGAGAAAACTGTCCTCACAGTCCTCCAGACCTTGCCACATTGTCAACGCCGGTACAGGAGAGGATTGTTAAATGATTATAAACCTCCTAGGAGCTAGGTGTGTGGGTTGACATATAAGACATCAAAAAAGAGAGTAATTATTGGCATTTTCTCACAGCACACTATTTTAGCATATTTTCTTTTCATCCACTGTATTTTCCCACTGTAAATTTGTTGACAAAGGGTTTCCAAAGGTGAACAACATATCGAAGGACAGAGTTTGTTGAGGGGAATTTAGACATTGGAAGCAGAGGTACACAGGTGATGGTTGATCTTTTAACTTCACAAGAAAAAGTGTCCTTCAGAAAGCACTTTGTACTGATTTTTCATCTAACCTAGGTCTGCCCTCCTTTTCACCATATTGTATCATTTTGAAAAGTTGATTGACAGAGAGTTTCCAAAGGTGACAGCACATTGAAGGGCAGAGTTTTGTTGATGGGAATTTAAACATTGAAGGCAGAGGTATAGATGTGTTGGTAGATCTCTTAAACTCACAAGAAAAAAGTGTGTTTTCTAAACCACTGTGCACTGATTTTACACCCAACCTAGGTCTACTTTTTCTTTTCACTACATTATGTCATTTTGAAGAGCTGTTGATTGTGATATTTTTCAAGAGGAGGACCATTTCTAAAGAGAAGGGTTTTAATATTAAAGATTGATCTTAGAGATGCAAATGCAAGGGTTGGTTGACCTCTAACAAACTCACCAGGAGGAATGATTGCTTAACACTACATACAAGAAATTTATACAGCATATTGTCTCATCTTTATTGATGGTTTCCTATTGAGAATTTTACATGGCTGAAGTGCATCCAGAGTTGAAGGACTATTTTTAAGAAGTGCAGAGGTGGTTTATTCAAAGAAACCTTGTTGCATTTTATCTAAACCACAGTGTCCATATGTGCAAACACTCTGAGTGGCCGGTTCAATCGTGAGCATTTTCATCTGATAGAAGCGGTTTGCCTCTTCCAAAGTTTAGTCCAAAGTCATAATGCCTCCAAGCGGAATCCACGGGAGCGGTCCACATAAGAAATATGACTATCTCCATAGAAGATCTGGTAGCTCACCCATCGTGCTTTTCCTCCTTCATGAAGTAGAGGCATCTTAATTTACGCCAGGAGATAGAGAAGAAGTCAAGAGTTTTCGCCACTAACACATGTAACGCTTTGAGATTCAAGGACAAACACTTCCGGTTAGCGGGTCTTGATTTCAAATCTCCCCAAGGTATGTATCCAAGGCTACCAAGATCCGTATCATGGTGAAAAGTGGTTTAAGCAAGCTCATCTTGATCTGAAGGGATTATGAACCTTTCATCAAACACGAACATAGGGAAACCATCACTGCTATTTTCCCTTTTTCCTATCTTCTTGATAGTTATGCTCCGCTGATGAAAGCCATAATGAGATATTTCACTTGTGAAGGAAGGTTTAACCAAATTTATGCCTATCATATCCGCTTGTTGATGCATTTTACCAGAAGCAGGCAATTAAACCTTCCATACTTTTTGTCCAAAAGCATAGAGAAAATGGCAGCTACTGTCCAAAAGAAGGCTCCACCTCAGCAAATCCCTTCTCTCTTTCATCATTCCTTGATCAAGATTATCTTCTTACACCAGCTGGAGAAAAAAGGGGTTTCATGGGATTCATTCATTAGCCATGCATATTTCGCCACTGTCCCTCCTGTTCATGTGTCTCCTACTCAGCCTGTCCATCGCCCAGTGCCTTTGTCTAGTAGGCCTACACCTAAAAAACTCAAAATGACCACTGGGCAGCCAAGTCAGCAGATACAGGAAGAGGGACAGCAGCCAGATTTTGAGGGACCACAGCAGCTAGAAGGCAGTGGGCAGCAGCAGCTAGAATTTGAAGGTCAGCAGCAAATACAAGAAGAGGAACAGCAGCAGTTGGAGGTTGATGAGCAGCAGCAGGTACAGGAGGAGGAACAACAGCATACAGCAGTTGAGGAGCAGCAAGTTGGGCAAACAATTGAAGCGCCTTTTGAAACACAAATTGGACAAAACATTGGTGAAGAACAGCAAGCTAAGGCTGCCATCCAAACAGTGACCAAAACTGTTCCTAAAAAGAGGAAATTGCCCAAAAGAACAACTTCTAGCTTGCCAAGGAGAAAAAGCGCTAGATTGGCATTCAAAGGCAAAAGCATCGTTGGAGAAAGTGCCAAGCATGGAGGTAAATCAGCTGTCATCCCTATCCCAAGCGATGACAGTGATAACGAGGCCCGCATCCTTGAAAACCTCCTCATTCACAAAGAGGGGCAAATTGAGGTGTTACAAGAAGATCTTCAAAGGGTGAGGAATTTCAACCATTTCTTGGAGGTTGAAAACAAACAAATGAAGTTTCATGCAGCTATCCATGAAGCAAGAGCAATCAAGTATAAGAAAGAGGCAGAAAAAGCGCAAGTAAGAATTGAAGAGCTCATTGGCGAGTTTGATGATGAAGAGGAAGAAGACCAGACTAGGCGAAAGAGGCCTAGGACCATCGGGCTTAGAAGAGCCTTGGAGAAACAAAGAGCAGAAGAACAAGCTCATTTCGAAGCCTTTCCTCTCACTGCCCTCCTTGAGCAGGAAATTGAGGAAAACAAAGAAGCATGGCTTGAGAGAGCTAACCAGCATTTGGAAACAAAGCTTGAGAGGGCGAACAGGGATCTTGAGCTACAAAGAAAGAGGACTCTTCACTTTCAGAAGCTAAATCAGTTTGCCAGGCGAAAATTAAAGGTAGCACAAGAGAAATTGAAGAAATTGAAGGAGAGGCGCCTAGCACGGAAGGAAGCAAAAAGCATATCAGCCCTTGATATTTTGGCTTCAGCTTCGGAGCATGTTTCTATGGACCCTTGAGGGTCATGCATGCCAATTTTGGACCTGTTTTGGAAACTTTTTGTTTTTTGGCATTTTTGGGTTTTTTGCCAAAAACTCATAAATTCGCCATTTCAGTTTGATGAGTTGTCAAGGGAGGAGGATGATACCGTTGGATGCCATAATTCCATGAGCAGCTCTCCAGCGATTTTCAGGGCATTTGAAGATCATTCGCCCCCTCAAATTGGCGAAAAACAGCCTCATTTTGCACATTCTGCCCGCCATATCAGCAGTCTGCTATTTTCTGGGTTTTTTCACACAGGTACAGTTTTGAGGGACTTTCAGAGATCATATTGAGGTGATTTCACTTGCGTCGGAAAGCAGACACAGAGAGCTTTCCAACGAGCCATCACGAGCCTCATTTCAACACCGGGAAGGCTGCCATTTGCATCCAGCAAGTCAGGGGACCTTTTTCAGGCATAAATATGAAGTATTTTTGTAATTTTTGAACTCCAAAAATCTGCTTTTCCCAAATGTGCGTTAAGCTATTTTTATCATTGGGAAATCATGTAAAGTCAATATAATTTCCGTTTTTAGCCGTTTTTTAGATATTTTATGGGATATTTTGTGCCTTGGGCTTTGCAAAGCCTCAAGGACAAGTTTAGATATTTTGACTTGGCCAATGGGATAGCTAGTTGCTCCATGAGGTTTTCCTCCCTCTAGCCTATTTATTCCATGGTTCTCATTGTAAATCAGAGGCTGAACTTGAGAGAAGAATTAATGCATTGGTCATATGAGCTTTGAAGAATACACTTGAGCTATGATGTTTGGATTGCCTCTTGGATGCTTTTGAGGAATGTTGAAGGCTTGTTGATGGATTCCTTGACATGGTAGAATGGTATAGTGCTTCTTAATGTGATTTGTCTTCTAGTTTTCACTCATAATTCATATTTCTTGCTGCTATAGATCAGTAAAGATTGATTTTGAGATATGCCCATGGAGGCACCTCAAAATCCCTGAATCTTCATAGCTTGATGTTTTCTTCTCCCTTAGTTATGCTAAATAATTCTTAGCTGCTCTTTAGTAACTTAAGGTATTGTTGCTAAGTTTTATTTATAAGTTCTATGTATGTTGAGTAGGATGTATGGTTTTCCCTACCTACCTATTAGCTTCCCATAGTTCTGTCCATAAAACTTTCTCTTTGACTGATTTGTTGATCATCTTGTTGAACCAAGGAGGCCTAGTCCCGATCTAGCCCTTTGCCTAAAACTATGAAAACTTGTTTGTCAAAGTGCCCAATGACTTAGAGACTATGTTTAGGCGTTCCGGCGTAGTTTATGAGTTGTTAGTTTGTCTTATGTGTTTTTCCCAAAGTCTGATAGCCATTTCCCGAAGTTAGAGGGTCTTATACCTCTATGTATGGCTGGAATGTTTTGATTTCTATGTATTAATTAGCTTATAGTTACACTTAGCATGATTAATGGCTTGCTATTACATGTTTATGTCTGCTATTAACTAGTTACACTTGAAATCCCTTGTCTTTCACCAACTTATTGTCCATTTAATCCATTTTGCTCAGAGATCCCTTCTACCGTGAATCAAATCGGCCCTACAGCAGCTTTACATCATCACTTCATAGCTTCCTTGACCTGTTTGACCCCATAGCCCAATTTATCTACATCTTGTTATCCAATTTATGTATTTGATCAGTTTTATCCCTCACAAACTTAAAAACTTAAAAACTAAAAAAACCAAAAACACACTTCATAACTAGCCTAATATCAGGAAATCGCAAGTAAAACACACCGACATCTTTTACACATATAGAGAGAGCCCTCTCTGAGTCCAGGAAGGCTAGGTCCTTGGGCTCCAAAGCTTGGTTTGATGTTACATCGTCATTTGGCTAGCCAATCGGCCAAATCACGGGACCCTAACATAATGGCGATCACGGTGGGACTCTGAGTGATTAAAAAGCTTAGTTTTCCCTCATCTTTAGAAACCTTTAAGAATACTATCTGATTGACTTATCCCACTGCTCACTAACATAGTGACACTCACAGTAGGACCTTCCGAGTTAGTGACAATCTAAGTACAACTTAGTAACTCCCGAAGTCTCAATCAAGCTTAGTAAACTTAGAGATTGTTTGAAGGGTAGAAAATAGCTCCTTCACCATCTTAGCAAAATGATGAGTCAGTTATAGAAAACCCTATGAAAACTTGTTTGTCAAAGTGCCCAATGACTTAGAGACTATGTTTAGGCGTTCCGGCATAGTTTATGATTTGTTAGTTTGTCTTATGTGTTTTCCCCAAAGTCTGATAGCCATTTCCCGAAGTTAGAGGGTCTTATACCTCTATGTATGGTTGGAATGTTTGATTTCTATGTATCAATTAGCTCATAGTTACATTTAACATGATTAATGGCTTGCTATAACATGTTTATGTCTGCTATCAACTAGTTACACTTGAAATCCCTTTGTCTTTCACCAACTTGTTGTCCATTTAACCCATTTTGCCCAAATATCCCTTCTACCGTGAATCAAATCGGTCCTACAGCAGCCTTACATCATCACCTCATAGCTTCCTTGACCTGTTTGACCCCATAGCCCAATTTATCTACATCTTGTTATCCAGTTTATGTATTCGATCAGTTTCGTCCCTCACAAACTTAAAAAACCAAAAAACTAAAAACATACTTCATAACTAGCCTAATATCAGAACACCGCAAGTAAAAACACCGACATCTTTTACACATTTAGAGAGAGCCCTCTCTTTAGATTGGTTTTTGACATTATTGGTGGTGGACCATACAAGTTTATCTCAAACAACTGACAATCCACCTGGCGACTCCACTAAACTTCTAGTAAGCCTTACTACTTTTCAAAACTCTAGGCTACTATCCGATAAACCTTTCCCATCACTCACTAACATAGCGGGAGATGGTAAGACACTGAGTACATAATAGTCCAACAAACTCTTATAAACTCTTTGGTCCTTAGGTACCATAAACAAGGAAGCAGTCCATAGACTCATTTTTTAGAGTAAACTCTTTTTGTTCTCATCACCCTAGCAAAGTGTTGAAACAAGTCTAGGATACTTTAACTAACCATAGGCTGCACATAAGCTCAGAAAATTCAAAAACATTCTCAAATTAGTCTTGGTGGTGGACCATAGCTATCTTCACAAAAGCAACCCAGTTCCACCTGGCGACTCCACTAATCCATCCTGTTACTGTTGACCATCCTTCACCCTAGTAAAACCTTAGAAAACCCACTCATCCAGAACATTCACCAATATCATTCTCTCTAGACTCTGGATCTAAAATCTGGCTTCACGAAGAATCAATACCAGATCCCATCCAGACCCAAATCCCCCTATCATAGTAGATGACCCAGAGAAGATTCTGTGGCAAGCTTCCGAAACTGATCATCTAACTACCGATAGATCCATCCGTAGAACAAGATCTGTACCTAAAACTCGCAATATCCTTCTAGATTCACCTTCGGAACTAGAGTCATCACAAGCTCTTCCCCGAAGCAAATCATATAGTAAGATAAACTTCGACGATCTTGAACCCCTGAACCCACCACAAAGTCCTATTAGAGAAGCTTCACCCACCACTCCTCCTAATTTCCAGCTTCTTTATCAATTTGGCTCCTATCATCCTAGATCTGCTCAAAACCAGATCACTAGTCCAAGTTCATCCGCTACACCCGTTCAAACCACTTCATTTCAGCCTACTAGTCCTCATCTTGTACATCATCCATTAGCTCCAGTCATGGCAGCCTGGTACGCACCTTTGGTGTTGCCACCGCCTTTAGCTCCTCTCCCAAACAAATATCAAGACAAAATCCCACACTTTACCAGAGAAGACA
>CM076576.1:142643357-142735213 GCA_034641835.2 Pinus albicaulis
ACTGGGATTATTTAGTTTAATATTACTTACGATTTGTATTAAAAATTTAATTAATATTGTTTAATGACAAAAATACTATATATGTTAATATAACTAACCAATTTAATTACACCGAAGATATATTCTTTTGAAAGAGTTCACCACCGGCCATTGTCAACACTTTTTACATCGAATCAATAGCTTTCATTAAACCAAATGCGCGCTCAGCGGTTATTAAACCATAGCGGTGTGGGCCAGCCATGGTCACACGCATGTGGATCAATCACTAGCCTCGTTTCTTCTCGAAATTTCGCATAACGGGCGTTGATACCTTAGAATTAAATAGTAGTTCATGGGAATAGTTTAATGTTTATAGTTTTATCATTTTTATTCTTTCTTTCCTTGAATTACGTGAGTTGTTGTAGTTTAGTTCTATTTTCTTTATTTTAGTTCATATTTGTTTTTAGATTTGGTTATATGAGTTTTAATTCTATGTTTTAAACTTTATTTGAATTATTATCTTGATTTAGTTCTATATTAGTATTTTTATATATTTTTTTAGTTTAATTTGATTTATTATTTTGTTTGATTTCAATTTTATTTTATTATTTATTGTTGTAATTTAGATTGTAGTTTTTATATTTTTGTCTTTGTATTTTAGATTAATGTTATTGTATTTAGTGTAATTTAATTGTAGTTTATTATTGTCATTTTGTTTTAATTTTTAAAGTTTTAATTAAATACGCGACGACTCACACAGTGACAAGGCAACTCACTTTTTCATTTCAGGAATGGCGTATCATCACATGACTGCTCTTCTTCTTCCAGCGGGCATTCAACATTCTGGTTAATGATAATTAAATTGGTACCATCATGCTTGTATTTTTTTATTTTTATTTTAAATGAGAGGGAAAATTTATCATAATTAAATAGATAAATCAGTAGTCAGGATGGTTTCATCATTTTTATTAAAGGAAAATCATATTTTTATTTTAAATAGGAGAGAAAATTTATCAGAATTAAATTGTTAAAGCAGCTTTAAATTATCATCATTTTTATTCAAGAAAAATCACAAGACATTTATCATCACTTTTATTAAAGGAAAACCACACTATTATCATCACTTTTATTCAAAAAAAATCAGAAGACATTTATCATCACTTTTATTAAAGGAAAACCACACCATATCATCACTTTTATTAATCACAAAACAATTATAATCACTTTTATTAAATGAAAATCACATCATTATCATTACTTTTATTCAAGGAAAATAACAAAACAATCATCATCACTTTTATTCCATTATGATTTTCCATTTTCTTTGTATTTTCTTACTTTCTCTTTCCCATTTTCTAAACTTTTCAAGTCTTTGACACGAAAAATGAAATTAGAAAATGGTAAACTTTCTTATTCCAATACCGTTTTTCATTTTCTTTTCTATTTTTTTACTTTCCCTTTCCCATTTTCGAAACTTTTTTCCCTTTCCCATTTTCTAAGTTTTTTAATTATTTGGAAGTAAAAATGAAATTGGAAAATGATAAACTTTCTTATTCCATTATAATTTTTCATTTTCTTTTCTATATTTTTATTTTTCCTTTCTCATTTTCTAAGAACTACTTTCGGTGTCAGGTGTATTCTTTTGAAAGAGTTCACCACCGACCATCGTCAATACTTTTTACACTGAATCAGCAGCTATCATTAAACCAAATGCACGCTCAGCTGTCATTAAACCATAGCAGTGTGGGCCAACCATGGTCACACGCATGTGGATCAATTACTAGCCTCGTTTCTTCTCGAAATTTCGCATAACGGGCGTTGATACCTTAGAATTAAATAGTAGTTCATGGGAATAGTTTAATGTTTATAGTTTTATCATTTTTTATTTTTTCCTTTGAATTACGTGAGTTGTTGTAGTTTAGTCTTACTTCTTATTTTCTTTATTTTAGTTTATAGTTGTTTTGAGATTTGGTTATATGATTTTTAATTCTATGTTTTGAAAACTTTATTTGAATTATTATCTTGTTTTAGTTTTATATTAGTATTTTTATCAAACAGTGATAAGGCTAATCACTTTATTTCAGGAATGTCGTATCATCACATCACTGTTTTTCTTCTTCCAGGTGGCATTCAACATTCTAGTTAATGATAATTAAATTGGTACCATTGTGCTTGTATTTTTTTATTTTTATTTTAAATGAGAGGGAAAATTTATCATAATTAAATAGATAAATTAGCAGTCAAGATGGTTTCATCATTTTTATTAAAGGGAAATCATATTTATATTTTAAATAGGAGAGGAAAAATTATCAGAAATTAAATTGTTAAAGCAAATTTCTTTAAAGACAATTATCATCATTTTTATTCAACAAAAATCACAACACATTTATCATCACTTTATTCTTTGGGAAACGTTAATTATTATCATCACTTTTATTCAAAAAAAATTAGAAGACATTTATCATCACTTTTATTAAAGGAAAACCACACCATATCATCACTTTTATTAATCACAAAACAGTTATAATCACTTTTATTAAATGAAAACTACGCCATTATCATTACTTTTGTTCAAGGAAAATAACAAAACAATCATCATCACTTTTATTAAACAATCATCATGACTTTTATTCCATTATGATTTTCCATTTTCTTTGTATTTTCTTACTCTCTTTCCCATTTTTTAAGCTTTTCAAATCTTTGAAAGGAAAAATGAAATTAGAAAATTGTAAACTTTCTTATTCCAATACCATTTTTCATTTTCTTTTCTATTTTTTTACTTTCCCTTTCTCATTTTCTAAGCTTTTTTCCCTTTCCCATTTTCTAAGTTTTTTAATTATATGAAAGCAAAAATGAAATTAGAAAATGGTAAACTTTCTTATTCCATTATGATTTTCAATTTCTTTTCTATTTTTTTACTTTTCCTTTCTCATTTTCTAAGAACTACAGTGTATTCCCTTTTCAAAGAGTTCACAAATCGACCATCGTCAACAATTTTTACATCAATGTTTATCATTAAACCAAATGTGCGCCAACGTCATTAAACTATACGGTGGGGCTACCTATAGTCAAGCATCGTACAGGATTAATTATTTAGTCTGCTTTCTCAAATTTGCATAATAAAGATACTCGAATTGGGGCGTAGTTCTGGGGGAATAGTTTAATGTTTATAGTTTTATCATTTTTATTCTTTCTTTCATGAATTACGTGAGAGTTGTGTATTAGTTCTATTTTCTTTATTTTAGTTCATAGTAATTAACAAAACAAACACAGCTAAAAACACCAGCAAACGTGAGACAAGCTCACTCAACACAATGAATTCAATTGCTCAATTACATCACACTTATATAGGGAACTGCACTCACCTAATCCTCCTGAAAACGAGGAAACAAACCTGAATATGTGCAACCAATTCCTAATTACACCCTCTCATTCAACCACTCACAACTAATTCTATTTCTGCATTATTCTCACATCCTCCCTTAATGGAGAAATGGATTTTCTACAATACCTAACTGACTTCTAAACACTTCAAATTTGATTTTACCAAGGGGCTTAGTAAATATATCAGCCACATTATCCTTGGTGTTACAAAATATCAATTCAATTTCATTTGACTCAATTTTCTCACGTACAAAGTGGTACTGTAACTCAACATGTTTTGTTCTAGCATGGTAAACTGGATTATGTGCTAATTTGATAGCACTCTGATTATCACAATTGATACATGTTGAACCACTTTGCGCTTCTTCAAGATCTGAAAGAATTCTCTGCAACCAAATAGCTTCACACGTGGCATTGGTCAAAGCTTTGTACTCTGATTCTGTTGATGATAAAGAAACAGTTGGCTGTTTCTTACTACTCCAAGATACGACCCCTGATCCAATATGAAATGCATAGCCAGAGGTAGATCGTCTGTCATCTGGATTTCCTGCCCAATCTGAATCAGAAAAACCTGTCACTGCAACATCATATTTATCAGTATACATAATACCTAAATTCACTGTTCCCTTTAAGTATCGGAGAACTTTCTTTGCAGCATTCCAGTGATTTCCTGAAGGCTTAGCCATGAATTGACTAAGGATACTGACTGAATATGCAATGTCTGGTCTGGTAGTGGTGAGATAGTTCAAACTTCCCACTAACTGACGATATAATGTTCCATCTGCCTCTTTTGTTCCATCTTCTTTGTACAACTTTGCATTCTGTTCTAAGGGAGTTGACATAGCTTTGCAATCAGTCATATTGAACTTTTTAAGAATCTCCTTTGCATATTTGCTTTGAGTGATCAAAGTTTTACCAGGCTCTCTCCATACCTCAATTCCTAAACAGTAATGCAATTCACCCAAATCTTTCATTTCAAATTCCTGTGACAACTGAACTTTAATTTCTTCAATTAACTTGTGAGCACTACCTGTTATAATGAGATCATCCACATACAAAGATATTAAAGCAACATTTCCTTTTCCATCTTTCTTAACATACAAGTTAGGATCATTTTTGCTTTTCACAAATCCATTCTGAAGAAAGAAGGTATCAATCTTTACATACCATGATCTCGGTGCCTGTTTCAAACCATACAATGCCTTCCTTAACCTGCAAACCAGATGCTCCTGTCCCTGTTTGACAAACCCTTCAGGTTGAACCAAATAAACTTCTTCCTTTAAATCACCATTTAGAAAAGCAGATTTGACATCCAATTGATGTATATTCCAATTATGTTTTGTGGCTAAGGCAATCAGCAATCTAATTGTATTCAACTTAGCTACTGGTGCAAAAGTGTCTTCATAATCAATTCCCTCCTTTTGAGCATATCCTTTTGCTACTAATCTTGCCTTAAATTTATCAATTGTACCCTCTGCTTTAAATTTCAATTTGTACAACCATTTGCTTCCAATTGGAACTTTATTTTCAGGAAGTTCCACTAATTCCCATGTTTGATTTTTCATAAGAGAAGCATACTCATCATTCATAGCATTAATCCATGGTTCATGTTGTTTAGCTTGCTCATAATCAATTGGTTCTTCAACATTCATTATATTAGACATTAAGGCATAGTCTATATACCTTGCAGGAAGCTGAGTCTGTCGGGACGATCTTCTTGGTGCTTCAATGCCTGTGGGTGTTCCATCCATGATTCGTCGGCTTTGAGGTGAATCACCCCCTTGTGATGACTCACTGCTGCTAGATGTGCTCATACTGCTGCTCTCATCCTGATCCTGTACCTGTACCTGTACCTGTTCCTGTTCCTGCTTAATAAAAGTATCAAGTTTGACATGTGCATCATTAGATATATGCCATGCATCATTCTTTGTATTACTTTTATCAGCCTGCTCATGAAACAACACATCACGACTTGCAAATAGTTTATGGGAACTTGGATCAAACAATTTATAGGCCTTCTGATCCGTACAATATCCAATGAAAACACACTTGATTGACTTGGCATCAAGTTTTCTTCCGTTAGCCTTAGGAATATGAGCAAAAGCAGTACATCCAAAGACTTTGAAATGACTCACATCAGGTTTATAACCATGAAGAACCTCAAAAGGAGTTTGAAAAACTAATTGCTTAGTGGGACATCGATTCTTCAGATAAACAACAGTGTTAATGGCTTCTGCCCAAAAACCATTAGAGATGTTCTTACCTTGCAGCATACTACGAGTAGATTCCACCAAGGTTCTATTCCATCGCTCAGCAACACCATTTTGCTGAGGGGTATGTGGCACTGTGAAATGTTGTTGAATTCCATTAGATTTACAATAGGTGTTAAATGCTTTTGACTTATATTCACCCCCTTGATCAGATCTGAGTATTTTAATGCACTTTCCTGTTTGTTTTTCAACCATAGTTCGAAACTCTTTAAAATACTCAAATATGTCACTTTTCCTTCTAATGAAATAGACCCAGGTATACCTAGATTTATCATCAATAAAAATAACAAAGTATGAAGCACCACCAAGAGACCTAGTTTGCATAGGTCCACATACATCAGTGTGAATTAATTCAAGTATATCATACTTTCATTTCTCAGTATGAACCGGAAACTCTTCTCTATGCTGCTTACCAAGTGCACAAGCTTCACATGGTAAATGTTCACACTTCATAACAGGAAGACCTTCAACCATTGATTTCCTTTGCAACAACGATAAATCATTGTAATCTAGGTGCCCATACATGTGATACCATAATTCTGCTGTCGATGTCTCTTTGGATGTCAATGCAACATGGCGCTTCACTGTCACATCCAATCTGTATAATCCTCCAACCCTGGTACCTGTAGAAACAACCCTGTAGTGGTCCTGAACATCTTTCACTATACACCCCATTTTACCAAATTCAACTTTTAAATGATTATCAGTGATAGTGGAAACAGATATCAAATTCTTTTTGAGAGCAGGTACATACATCACATTATGAATCTGTCGCATTTGTCCATTAGGTAAGTACACATTTATTATGCCATAGCCCTAAACTTTAAGTGACCTATCATCTCCTAGGTAAATGTGTGTACCATCAGATTTCTCATAATATTTATCATACCATTCTTTATTACAAGTCATGTGTGCCGATGCACCAGAATCGATGAACCATGCACTCTAATCATCAGTTTCAGCAGAAAATGCAGCATCAGAAAGAAATAACTTAAGATTTTTAAATCCATCAGTCACTGAGGTGTCTCTGTTTATGTAATTTCCATTATGCCTTCTATGTCTTTGATTTGATTCATTATTCTTTCTCCTATAGCAATCTTTAGCCAGATGTCCAGGATTTCCACAATAATCACATTCAATGTTCCTCTTAACATAAGAATCAGGAGGTGCCATACCTTTCTGCTTTGCTTGAAAACGGCCTCTGTTCCTGTCCCATGGTCTCCCTCGGAATGGTCTTTTGCCTCTTGCAGTCAAAGCCAAATCAGAACCATTTGACTCTAGGTCAAAAATTTTCATGCGCTCTTCTTCTTGAAGAAGAATTCCAGCCAATTCTTCAAATGTAGGAGGTGTCGGTCTAGCTGAGAGAGCTGAAATAAAGACTTTATAGTCTGGGACTAACCCCTTCAAAGCAACAGTTACCAAGTCTGTACTGGACACTTTTTCACCAATATCACCAAGCTTATCACCGAGGTCTTTAATTCGGGAAACAAAATTGCTAATGCTCTCATTGGCTTCCATTTTAATAGATAGCAGCTTTGTTTTTAAAAATAAATACGGTTTGCATTAGTAGTTTCATACAAACCTTTGAGAGTGTCCCATGTCGCCTTTGAAGTTTCACAGTCCCGAATGTGAGGAATAATATTGTCCTTCACTGACATGCGTAGCAGCACCATTGCTTTCATTTCACGCTTCTCCCAATCTTGAGTGGCAGCAGGAGGTTGAGGCTTGGGCTCGTCACCTTTGACAATCGTCCAGAGATTGTATGCCTCCAGTACTGTTATGAGCTTAAATTTCCAGTTTACATAATTTTCTCCATCAAGTTTTGAAGACTCATTTAAATATGAATCTGCAAGGGGATTAGCCATTTCTCCACCAATGACCAAATTCAAAAAAAAATTGCAAGCTTTTCTCACACTCTATTTAGTTTGATGTTTTTTTTTTTTTTAAAAAAAACTTCAAACAACTTGCAAACTTGCTCCTTTTTAAAAAAAAAACCTTTATGGTAACCGAACCCCAAAACTTAAACAAAACCGAACCCCAAAACTTAAAAGAACTCGACCAGGAAATTATATATAGCTCAGCAATTATATATATATAGCTCAGCAATTATATATATATATATCTCAGCAATCTTTTAAAAAAAAAAATGATGGCTCAAGATTCGTTGCTGCAAATCCAAAATAAAAACACTGTCGACTGTCTTTAAAACGCAAACTCAGATCTTTAAAACACTGCTCAACGCAGGTCGACTGGGCAGGAAATTTGCTGACAGCGTTTAAAAACGCCACGCCACGCAAACTTCAGCTTAGACTGCGTTTAAAAACGCCACGCCACGCAAACTTCAAATTGAATGCGGCTATGCTTAATCTCAGAAGCACGAACGACAGCGTTTAAAACACTTGTTCAAACTTGCTTCGGCTTCGGCTTAGACCACTGCTCGAGCAAAAACACCACGCACAGGAAACTCGACTTCAATGGACTCACGAACCAGGAGGTCGATTGCTGTTCCAAGGGGTCGATTGCTGTGACAGTGCTTCACGCGCTAAAAACCGCACCAAATGACAGTGCTTCACACTTTAAATCTGCGCACACTCTAATAGCAGAGTCTGTCACTGCTCGCGAAGAGGAGAGAGGCGCAGACAGCTACGCTCCGATACCAAATTAACAAAACAAACACAGCTATAAAACACCAGCAAACGTGAGACAAGCTCACTCAACACAATGAATTCAATTGCTCAATTACATCACACTTATATAGGGAACTGCACTCACCTAATCCTCCTGAAAACGAGGAAACAAACCTGAATATGTGCAACCAATTCCTAATTACACCCTCTCGTTCAACCACTCACAACTAATTCTAGCCCTCGTATGCATTATTCTCAATAATATTGTTTTTAGATTTGGTTACATGAGTTTTAATTTAAGGTTTTGAAAACTTTATTTGAATTATTATCTTGATTTAGTTCTATATTAGTATTTTTATCACAAGAGCGACAAGGCTTACTCACTTTTTCATTTCCTCAGAAAGTGCCTCTTATCATCATATTGATCATTTTCTTCTTCCAAAGCACATTTACATTCAACATTCGTTAATCGATAATTAAATTATACCATCATGCTTGTATTTTTTTATTTTTATTTTAATGAGAGGGAAAATTATCATAATTAAATAGATAAATCAAGAAATAAGATGATTTCATCATTTTTATTGAAGGAGAAAATCATATTTTTATTTTAAATAGGAGAGAAAATTTATCAAAATTAAATTGTTAAAGCAGCTTTAAAGACAATTATCATTTTTATTCAGCAAAAATCACAATCATCACTTTTATTAAAGGAAAACCACACCATATCATCACTTTTATTAATCACAAAATAGTTATAATCACTTTTATTAAATGAAAACCACACCATTATCATTACTTTTATTCAACGAAAATAACAAAACAATCATCATCACTTTTATTCCATTATGATTTTCCATTTTCTTTGTATTTTCTTACTTTTTCTTTCCCATTTTCTAAACTTTTCAAGTCTTTGAAAGGAAAAATGAAATTAGAAAATGGTAAACTTTCTTATTCCAATACCATTTTTCATTTTCTTTTCTATTTTTTTACTTTCTTCCCATTTTCTAAGTTTTTTATCTATTTGGAAGTAAAAATGAAATTAGAAAGTGGTAAACTTTTCTATATTTTTACTTTTCCTTTCTCATTTTCTAAGAACTACTTTCGGTGTATCTTTGGACCTTTAAAGGCAACTTCTAATAATACATTATCGAAGAATTAAACATATTTATTTTTTTATTTTATTTTTTTGTCTTGGTCAAAAACTAAAACACCTCATAATTCATATTCATGACCAATATAATGAAACAGAAGGTTATGCAGTTTAATTAATATGCAATTTAAATTACTAACTTTTTTGGTAATTTGAATTGGTGCAATATAATATAAAAAATGAATAGAAAACGGAACAATTTAACTATAAATTAATCCAAATTTATAACAAGAATGGTAATTAATAATGGTAAGATTTAACATATCGCTAATAATCAATTCATGCATGGAAAAATGGTTTATAAATACATTTTTTTAGTATATTAGATTTTTTTTGGGATATCAAAGAATTTGTTCAATTTGTAAAAAAAATAATTTATATATATATATTTGAAACATGAAATTTTTATTTAAATATTTCAAAAAAAAATTAAATTAATTATTTAAAAAATATTGTATAGATAAAAATTAATAATATTAAATTGAGCTATTAAATATTATTTAATATTTAATAATATATATGTATATATATTTTAGAATAAGAAATTGTGTTTTAAGTAATAATTTGATATATCCCAAAGGTTAAGGTGTAGATTATTTGGTTCAAATAGGGGTTTAGCCTCCACCAAGTCTCTGGTTCAAATCTCATGAAAAGAGGTTGAGAATGGAAATCACTTTCTAGAATTAAATGATCTCATGGATAGATTATGTGAAAATTATTGCGTCATTAATATGTTAGAAAAGTAAATTGAAAATAAAAACATGAATTTAGAGCATTAAAAATAATAGGCATAATAATGATGAGAAGTAGTAATATTGTTATATATTAGCTTGTTTTGAGGAAAACCTCGTAATGTGGGATAGAAAGAAGTTCCTCTTTGAAACTTTAGTCACTCCTATTATTTTATATGGATGTGAGGTTTGGGGTTGCAGCATCTCTAGAGAATCCTGGAGAAATATTAAGCAAATCCAGAAGCGTTTATAACGTATAACCTTAAAATTAAAAGCAATACACCCTATCCTATTCTCCTTATAGAAGTGGGTCTTTCCCCTATCGAGAGCCTAGCTATGACTAGGCTTCTATTGTACAAGCACAAGCTCAATAGCATAGGAGACCATAGACTTCCTAAGCTAGCTTTAAATTCCAACCAAAACCACCTAAGGCTTAAACGAGGTTGGTATAAAGACACTAGGGCCTGGTTAAACCATTGAAAGATCGACGAGAATGTTGCATTGCAAAACATTAATAACACTAAAAAAATTGTTACTTCTAAGTTCAAAGAAAAAATGTGGTGTGAGAAAGATCTAGCAACTAAAAGAAAATTAAGATATTATAAGGAGGTCATCAACCCCACCCTAGAAGATCAAAAGTATCTCTCTATTTTAACTAGCTCAAAGAAGAAAATTAATATAGCCAAGATTAGAACGAACTCTCATGAGCTCCATAGTGAAACAGGTCGTTGGACAGTTCCTAAAACACCATGGATGGAAAGGATTTGCCATCTTTGTGAGAATATGAACATCGAGGATGAAAATCACTTCCTCTTAGAGTGCCCTGCGTACAACCACATTAGAGCTCAATTTCATAATCTTTGTTGCAATACTCACCTTCCTAGCCTTTTAAGATGTCAAAATTATAGTGAGCTCGGGAGGCTTCTCTCCAAGCTTTTTGAGCATAGGAATAAAATCTTAAATCAAACTAAATAACTCTTTTCTTTAGGTCCAATAGACCAAATATTGGTCTCAGTGGACGTTAACCACCATCATCATCATCATGAAATTGAATATTTAAATATGATGATATATTTATTGTTTTAAATTCTAATATATTTTGATTTCTAAATTACATGTTTTGATAATAATAATGATGAGAAGTAATCGTGATTGTTATATAATAGTTTGTTGCTAAGAAAATATGAAATTGAATATTTGAATATGATGATAGGTTTATTGTTTTTAAATTCTAATATATTTTGATTTAAATTACTTATGTCTTCATAATGTTATAAATTTATCTCACATTTGTAGTAATTTTAATCATTTAAATCTCTATATAACAATGGATGTCATTGGCCAATTATCCTAACTTTAACTTCTTATAGAAGCAAATGCCTTAAATGAGATGTTTGTTACGCTATGCCTCTCAATTTTGCTAGAAAACCATTGGAGGTCTATATAGTATCAATTTTGAAATTCGATACCCCTCAAACTTTGTTGTGTTGTGTTGTGCAATGTGGGTGCCTATTTGTTGTGTTTTGTGGCAAGATGCAGGTGCTTGTCTATTTCACATGCAATGTTGGGTTCTTGTATGTGCCCTATGGATTCATTCAAGTATGTTTCTTTCATTATTAAGTAAGTGCGAATGATCATTTGACATTTCTATGTATAGAAAATTGTTACTTTTAAGTTTGTGTATATAATAATTTTTTATTAACAAAGTCAACAATATAATATATTTTTATTAACAAAGTCAACAACATACTAAAAAGAAAATTGTAATTGTAATTTTTTTTTTTTAAATATCAATAAAAATAAAAATCGTGGCCCCATATAACAAAAGAGTAGCTATAACAAAGAGAAGAAAAAGGAGTTGTTTACCTGTGCAATGAAGTAGCCCACGAAATAGTCCGTAATTTTAAGTTTTTTGCCTAATCCGGTAAACTAAAATTCAAGAAATCGTAGTTGGAGTGTTTGGAATCAATTTTTGACAAAGTGGAAATGATTCAGCACTACCCTATCATGTTAGGGTACTCAAAATACTAAAGTCTAATAACTGCAACATGATTTTGATAAAATTGGCCAAACATTTTTTAAAAATCCTTACCTAATTCTAGGCCAAAACGCTCAAAAGACTACGGTGAAGAAAATAAAATTGAGTTGATACCAAATAAACTTCGTATACCAATACAAAAACATCGTGCCCAAAGAAAAAGGAAAAGTATGTTGACTATGGCCATCATTTACTAATAAACAAATAGGAATGGGCCCTATGGTGGTCCAACTAAATCAACACAATCCAAAAAAACGCAAAGGATTGCAGAGTGACACTCACCAACCCCATTGTGACTCCATTTGAAAATAAATGATAAATTAAGTAGCGGGACATCGACAAACGGATTTTCCTAGTAAAATCATGTCCCAATCGTCAGATCAGGACAAAACAACGTTTGAAAAATGACCCTGCATACCAATCCACCGACTCACGGTACCTGTTTGAAGTTTGTTTCGGTGGTGCTTTATTTGTCGTGTTATGGGGGTTGGTTATTTGGTAATAATTACACGACAATACATGTCCATGTGGTGTCCGAATGATACACTCAACTTCTGTTCCACGTCAGCAGACAACGCTTCATGTCGCCTACAAACTATCACGAAACAGGCAGGAAAGAACAAATAAATTGTCTTTTTCTAATTAAAATGACACGATAACGATTAACGGTTCTTCAACGGCAGGTGTCGGCTGGTGCAAGCTGCACTCGTGTGTATTATGTCAAAATATTGAAAGAACGCAGAAATTTCGTTCAGCAAAATAAATGCAACTTACCGTATTGGAAAAGATCCCAAAGCAAAACGAGTGTTCAGTCCGAAAAATTATCCCCAGAAGAATGCCATGATGCTACAACAAATAGCTCTAGATGACATAATTGATGGAGCTTTGGATGAAGCTCTTCCTTGTTATGGTTATAGTCGCTCAGCAAAGCCTGATTTTGTAGTGGGTTTAGAGAAAAATATTTGGAGTTCGAAAAGCTCCAGAAAGAGGACCTCTCCTCTGAAAAAAAAAAAACTCCAGAAAGAGGTGTCCGTCGTTGGGGCGCAAGGCATGGGGAGCGTTGGCAAAACAACTATGGCAGTCGCCCTCTCCGATGATCAAGTAATTAAAGGTGAGTAGGCTATTTATTCATTCAAACCGCTTTTATCTCCTGAAATATACCTTGTTTGTTCTTTGGTACCAGGGTTATTGCTGAAAAGCGTGATTCCTTGTTTATTTTTCTCCTCTTTCCTTTTAATTGATGTAATATTTTGTTTCTGTATTGTTTTTTATCATATTGTATTTTGCAATATGCTTTCGGGCAGCTTAATGCTGCACCCTCGCCACAGATTGGTATTGCTGAATATAATTTTTAGTTCAACTGACCTTTCTTTTGGTATTTTCTTGACATTAGTAAAATAATTTTATTAATCTTATTTCTAGGTCCAGGGAACCTCCTTATGGTAATTTTTTGGACATTAATAAAATTATCCTGTTGGGCATCTATCAATCATCCTCAAGTTTTGCAAGTACAGATCTATCCCTCCTTAAGTTTTGCAAGTACTGTTTTTGCTTTTGATTCTGGAAGAGTCGCTGAAAGCCTGTTCTCTTGTTCATTTTCCTG
This sequence comes from Pinus albicaulis, assembly GCA_034641835.2. Lineage (NCBI taxonomy): Eukaryota > Viridiplantae > Streptophyta > Pinopsida > Pinales > Pinaceae > Pinus > Pinus albicaulis. Next base: position 142,657,143 of record CM076576.1, read on the forward strand.
TTTTCTTTATTATATGAAAATTCTTGTATAGCTTATATACCTGCAGGTTGCAAAACTTCTCTTGTCATTTTTATGTTTTCTCTTTATTATTATATAAAAGTTCCTATATAACTTAGGCAAACGCATCCAACTGCCTAGATGCACCTCCAGGATGCAAAACTCGAAGTTGTAGATCTTCAGTATCAGTATTGTACGTATACCATATCTGTAATTCTCATCAACTATGTATGCATTCTCATACTTTGTAACCTCGAGGTCTGAAACCTGGCTTTATATGGGTTTGTGCTATTATATTGTACAAATTCACAAATAAAATTTGTATTTTAACAAATTCTTATCAAATTTTAAACAAATTTAACCCAAAAATATAACAAAAAAAACTTCCACAACATATAACAACTAAACTACCTTTCAAATAATCCATTTTATAACAATTAAACTACCTCTCAAATAATCCTTCTATCCTTTGTTATGATGATTGCGTCAAATAAGTAATGATTTCCTTTCTAGCTGCTGCATCTGACATTTATAATCCTTTTGTTTGTGTGTAATAATTTTCGGTGAAAATCACATAAAAGAAATTTTTGTCGACGTGTTTCGAACCAGCCAGTGTGGTTCATTATTGATATCCTGTCGATGAACCACACTGGCTGGTTCAAAACGCGTCAACAAAAATTTCTTTTATGTGATTTTCACCAAAAATTATTACACACATTCTATGGATCACAGAAGCCAAATTCCTAATCCTTTTGTTTTTTCACAATGGCTTCATCAGAAGCCAGATGAGCTGAACATTGTATTGAATTTGAGTCTGAAATGATGAATTATTAATTTTAGTTAGCCATTTTCTGGTAAAATTTTCAAACGTTTTGGCACATCTTATTTCCCACATAGAGCAGAAAGATTTGTGGCAGTACCCCGAATCTGGAAATGACAATCTCTCAGTGAAAATGTAACATTTATTTACCAAGGCCATGTAACCAAGTCTAGACTTCCTTACCAAAAGGGCACTTCTAAAAGCAAGGTCAACATCTTCTAAATTCTCATGACACTTGTAATTTTCATTTGTCAATACTCTTTTATGACGCCTTTCTTTAGCTAAAATTTATGAGACGCCGTTATTTAGCTGAAAACACTTTGTATAGCATGAACCAGGATAGGAACCTCGTTTTTGGAGGAAACTTGGGCATCCCAAATAGCTGGCACTTTTTTGTGCCATTTATGTTAGTTATCATTGAGAGGGCATTCCGAAAGCTAGGTCAACATCTTTTGAACTCTCAAAATCGTTCGAATTTCATTTGTCAATACTCTTTTATTTGATTTGGCAATACTCTGTTATGAAGCCTTTATTCAGCTGAAAGCATCCTGTATATAGCATGAACCAGGGTCGGAGCCTCATTTTAAAGGAAACCAGGGCATCCCAAATACCTCGTACTCTTTTATGTCATTTATGTTAGTCCTCATTGAGATTATACTGAGATAGTTATAGAATTCACCTGAGTTTTCCAAAGTGTGGTCATGTTCAGGTCAGTTTCACAAAAATAAAAAAGCTTAAATCAATTTAATCACTGAAAGTTTTTGATTAAATTGGTGGGCATCAGCTACTGCAATGAATGTTAACTAGATTACTAAAACATTATAAGAAATTTGGTCATTCCGATCATTGTTAATGAGATATGGGTCATGTTTAATGACTTGCTCAACCCAAATAATCCCAAAATGTTGGTCTGTGAAGACTCCTTAGTTGCTTAAAATAAAGTCAAAGAAGTTCAATGTTGCACTGTGAAAACTCCTTAGTTGCTTAAAATAAATAGTGAAAGAAGTTTTAAATAAACAGTTTACTACTCAATTTTTTGCAAATGAAGTAATAAACTAAATGAACTTTGAGTATTGAATAAACGCCACAAATAAATTGGTTAATTCATAAAAGAAGTCTTGAAAGGCCTAATTGAATTTGACCCTTAATACCCAAAACAAAACTCATTTTCTTCCAACTAAAATGTAAGGCTAACCCACCATCCTTGGCTGTACTTGGCAAGTTTGATGATTGAATCTTGCAACAAAGCCCTGAAAGGGTTTGATGAGTTTGACCCTAAATGCCCAAACAAAAACAAAATTCCTATTTTCAAGAAATATTTAAGGCTATGCTTTATCCCAAATATTTGTCATGTTATAGCCAAACACTTACGCTTCAGTTTTTCAAATTGTTTTTCAGAATTTATGACTTTTCATTCACTTTCTGTTAAATTTAGCTTGATAGGAGTTTTGGTTATCATTTCTTCCACCACCCTTTTGTCCTTGCATAATGAAATTGTTACCTTATAATGCTAGTTCCAATCCTAAAAGGGTGAGAAACAACTATAATCTTGGTCTTCTCTTCTTCATGAAAGGCTTCACAAACATTCATAAGAATTGTCCACTTACTGCTAACCCTTGGCATTTCTCAAATGAACAATTTATTCGTTGCTTTGGAAATCCCTCAGAGTTATTGTATTGTACGTTTGATATGATAATGACATACATCTTATGTGTTTTTACAAAATAGCCTAGTTATTGTTTATATTTATCTCTGTTTTAATTTAATTAAGATACAAATTATGGTGTATCTTGGGCTCCATTTCATTATGTTAAATGGCGCCCAAGAACACAAGGATTATGTAATGAGAAGCTTAATTATAGGAAAATTGGATTTTAATGGTAGTCAATTTGGTTTTGTTGTTACATGGAATTTGTGACATGCAGAAATTTGGTCGTTATATAGAATTTGGGACATGTAGAAATTGTGTTGTAGAGTTTTGATGTCAAATTTTTTATTACTATTTTTTTTAATAATAAAACCATTTAAAAACATATTCTTATTTATATTTTGGTTTCTATTTGGGCAATTGTCTTTTTATAAATGCATGTGCTTTCTAAAACAATATCATTTCTATTTTTGTTTCACAGTCCCCAAACCTTAAGGTAATTTTAGAGATTATGTGGGAGAACATTGTTCATATGAGGAACCCTGAATTTCAAAGTGTCCAGGATGCACATAGTCAATTGCAATAGCAACTAACAAGGCAGCTAAACCAACTCTGATCGAATTCATTGATGTTTGATCAAGGGAAAATATGGAAAATATGTTATTTGAAGGTGAGGATTATAAGACCCTTATGACCACCTAATTTTATTCTACCATCTCCACAAGGAGCAGTGTTGGATGGCATTGATGCTTATGGGCTTATAGACAGAAGTCAATTTCAAATAAATAAGGAAGATGAACATCTAGTCAAGCAAGTATGCCATAACTTCTAGAATGTTGCTTTTATGCAATATATTATTGTATTTAAGTTTGTTGAAGGTGTGGTTGAGTTTAGTGATTTCAATATACACCATCACACTAAATATCCCTAATCACAAGCTATTAAAATAGTGGCATGTCCCTGTGATTATATTTCATTCCACATTCATACTTGCTACTATGTTGAAAACATTGGAATCATTGTTCCAATAAAAGATATTCTAGACATATATTGATTCATTATTTAAAGAATCAGTTCTTCCAAAAAGCACTATGCATTCACCTTAGCCATTAAAACATAATGCTTTGCAACAACCCACCAAAAGTAAACCACAATACGAATATTGGGGTTACTCAATTGGGGCACTAGAATATTTATTAAAATAATGTTAATAATATGATTCTTGCACTCAAGTGAACTTGGCCAACCACTACAATCCTATAGAAGTATAAATAAGCACAAGGCTACTGGTTCCTTATAGCTACACTTAGTAGCACAACTTCCTCCTTAACTACCTATGATCTGCCTTGTGTAAGTTCCATTTCTTCATTATCCCAAAATATCAACATGCCCAAGTCACATACAATGCACAATCTTAAACTTGCAATCCTTTCTTGTATCACTACCAAGTTAGACAATGTTTTGAAACAACTTTGATTTTCGCTAAGATGAGTTCTCATGCTCCTTTCCACCGTCTCTTTGGAACTCTATGAAGCTCCAATTTCTATAGTAGAAGGAATCCTAACCAACTTGCTTGAACTGAGGGGGTTTCTTATCTTATGGACCCATGAACCCAATGTGGCCATGTTTCCTACCTTCCAATCACCTTGAAAAACACTTCCAACTACCTCACAAAGATCGAGACATGTCTGCCAAAGTCTTGAAAAGTTCCCTATTCAACTTGACCATGACCTTGTTCCAAAATTAATGCTCCAACACTCTTCTCCCTTCACAGGACCAAAATTTCATATGATTGGTTGCCTTTTTCAACTGAACACGAGTCTTATTCACCTACCATTCCTTAAGAAAACAACTTTTTTAAGGATTGTTCCCATAAAAGACTATCCACGCCATGTGAAGTGCCATTTATTGCTACCAGGTCACCAACTTGAATGGGTTATTCCCTGATACTGAACTCTTCTTCAAGTTGTACGTAAACTATATCAAATCTAACAACTCCAATCATTTAAACTAGTTTTCGCACAAAAATGCCTAAGGTGGTTATTCAAAAGACCATTAATGCAGTTAGTTTATCCATTAATTACAAATTATAATTCGTACTCATTAGAATCTTTATCCTGGTGATTTTCAACAACTTTGTTCAAACCCAACCTACCTTCCAATCACCTTGAAAAACACTTCCAACTACCTCACAAAGATCGAGACATGCCTGCCAAAGTCTTGAAAAGTTCCCTATTCAACTTGACCATGACCTTGTTCCAAAATTAATGCTCCAACACTCTTCTCCCTTCACAGGACCAAAATTTCATATGATTGGTTGCCTTTTTCAACTGAACACGAGTCTTATTCACCTACCATTCCTTAAGAAAACAAATTTTTTAAGGATTGTTCCCATAAAAGACTATCCACACCATGTGAAGTGCCATTTATTGCTACCAGGTCACCAACTTGAATGGGTTATTCCCTGATACTGAACTCTTCTTCAAGTTGTACGTAAACTATATCAAATCTAACAACTCCAATCATTTAAACTAGTTTTCGCACAAAAATGCCTAAGGTGGTTATTCAAAAGACCATTAATGCAGTTAGTTTATCCATTAATTACAAATTATAATTCGTACTCATTAGAATCTTTATCCTGGTGATTTTCAACAACTTTGTTCAAACCCAACCTATGAACAATGCATCATCATCTTGTATGATACGTAATGGAATATTGGTAATTAATTATATACATGAAGAAAAGATTTCTGGCATGATCATCTTAGCAAGGCACCTTTGTTGGAATGAAGGTCACATACTTAGAGAAATGGTCTATCACTACCATTATCCCGTGATAACCTTGTGACTATGGAAACAAAGTTATGAAGTCTATGGAAACACTCACCCACATTCTCACTACAATGAGAAGACATTCTCGTGGTCATGGCTTCATCCTAGTTTCTAAATATGCCATTGTTTTCATGTGCATGCCTTTACACTTGAAAAGTTAAACTTAAGTTATAGTGGGACATCCAACTTCTGCTTGGTTGAATTGACCATGGCCCAAAGCATTGTTTCGTCACTCTCTTCATCCACACTTTCTCAACCTTCAATATATCACAACCTTCTTACTTCCAACACACCTCAAACCTCTTACGTCTACAATTGGAATGGGGAAGGACATCCACCAAGCACTATTTCCATTAAGTGTTGTTAGACAAGGTGTTAATCTTTCTTGACCACAATCTTTAATAAACAATATTTTAAGCATTCAAAAACAACCTAATTCCTTCATAAATGGTGGGATTACTTTGATACAATCTATCGCACTCTGAAAGAGCATGCCCAATTTTTTTTTATTTTGTCATCATTTAGATTTGCAACATCAACAAGTGACAATGCAACGACTTAATCACCCTATATTGACACACTTAGACTATTCCTTCTCCATCAAGACCCAACCTAATATGCTTAGTTAATGTTAAAAGTTATACAACCAAGTCTAAAAAGGGAGGTAGCACCAACCCATTGCCTCTCAAGAATCACAAATAAAGAAAAACTACCACTTATGCATGATAACATAACTCTTTGCAACATCTCATAAAAAGTAAACCACAATAAAATATATTAATAAAATAATGTTACAATATGAGTCTTGCAAGATTGGACTTGGCCAAGTGTCGTAGTCCTATAGAAGTATAAATAAGCACAAGGTTTATCCTGCCTTGCGACCACACTTTGCTACACAACTTCTTCTCCAGGAACCCACAAAGCTATGTCACGAGACTAAAGTTTTCATTTCTCTCAAGCATCTAATATCACTCAAGAAACCTAGTAATTGTGTGGCACGAATACAACCATTCTAATTGTGCATGACCATCAACCACTTGTACCACATGGACAATGGCTTACCAACATGTCTTGACCAAAGTCGCACTAAGCACCCTAGATTGTGTGAATTGCCTAGTGCTCATTTTTACCATAGGAAATATTGCTCCACCATCACCACCCAACCAAAAGTGATTCCCAACAATTATCTCCCCCAAGCTAGTTACACTTAAACAACTTATTACCCCATACAGGTCTATATCATCATTTTTCTGGGCTAACCTTTAATAGTATCAAAATATCATGCCCCTTGGTGGCATATGTGTTCATACCTTCCATACGCTCATCAACATTACTACCTAAACTAATATAACACAAAATCAATCACTCTACTAGATTGTGTTGTCATATGTCAACACATTCCTTGCAATACCTTGTTGGTCCCTCACCCATACCTAGGTAAACATTCTTGATCCTCCTATCTAATGCTCATCTAGTACACCTTCCTAATCATCCCATGGCACATCGCCATGAGTTAATCACCAAGGGTATTGAAATGTATAGAACGCTTGTGCACCATTAACCAAGTTTCTTCTAGCTCATTACCCATCACGCCACCATTGATGCACCTCAAGTAGGGAATGGATTCAACCTCATGCTAAAATCTCGTACATTCTTCCCCACTTTAATTGTTAACATCCTTGTCAATGCAACTCCATTAAATATTTCACAAAAGGGTTGGTGGTGAAAAGACACTTTTATAGTCATCACATTCAAATGTGCCTTTAATACGATTCTATTAAGATAGCTAGACTCTTCATTCTACTTGAGCATCCCATACCATTGAAGAAGGCTAGTCATCACATGGAACCAATGTGACCATGCTAGTTGGGCATGACCATTTTTTTCTACTTCTAATGTAGAAAAAAAATGGAAAAAAAAAACAAAAAATTCAAAAACAAAAACAAACAAAATACTCCTTAAAATCTTCTATATTTCACAAATTTCATTGTACATATATTTATCCTTAATTTCTATATTCAAAAATTTTATTGTACAGTAATTTACCCTTTGCTACTTCAAAACCTCCTTTCATTCATTAATGTTATAATTACAAATTTTTACCTCCCATCACTCATCTCACGATTGTTTATTTCGTCAATTCATTTCTCTTTAAATTGTTTTCTTCCCCTTAAACCATTTTCAAATTCAAAGCATTACCTAAACCACCTGCTTTATTCTTTGATATATCCCACATTAACCTTTCTCTATTCATTAAAGGATTCATCCAATATCACTCTAAACCATAACTTCATTTAAGCATGGCTTTACGGAATTTGATAATTTTATGAATTTGTGGAGTTAAAACCCACGAGTTTGGCATACCAAAATGGCATTCAAATATAACGGATGGTGCTTAGCGAATATAATTTATTAATTTGAAGACCTTTCCCAACCACCAGATCCGCTGGAGACTACGTTAGTAGATCGATTGTCTCAAGGACTAGCATAATTTGCGATTGTTATTTCAAATTTTTCATTCATAACAAATTCTAATGGTCAATTTGTTTATAATTTTTTTTAATTGTTATATATATCATTTTTATATTATAGAATCATATTATTATGGAATTTAAATATACATGTGTCATTTATTTATTGAAATTATATCTTAGTTCAGTGAATCATTTTGTCATTTTGTTATTCAAACAAAAGAAACAATTACAATTTAGATTAATGCACTTGTTCAATTTGCAGTATTTATGAATAATACCTCCATATTTTCTTTATGCTTATTTAATATATTTTCTTTATGCTTACTTAATATGAAGAGAATGTTGATCAAAATTGATTCAATGCAAGGATAAAAAAGAATGCTATGCCCCTATTCTTAATGGAAATTTGTGTTATTAGAAGTTTTAAATAATATTTTTTTTTAATAATCAATGAACTTTGCAATGACATCCTTAAAATAATACTATATTTTGATTTTCTTTTAAAAAGTACATTGAAATTGTTTGAACAATTGAAGTAATTACCTAAAAAATAATACTATATTTTGATTTTCTTTTAAAAAGTACATTGAAATTGTTTGAACAATTGAAGTAATTACCTAAAGAAAAAAGAATAACAACTCACATGTAGAAAAAATGACTTTATCTTTAAAATGATGTAAATGATGTCCAACATATAAAAAACTAAATTGTCTTATTGAATTCTATCCATTGATTCTCGTATATATTATAAGTAAATGGTTCAAATGAATTTGCTTATATTTTCTATGGTTTTATTAAACTCCCTCCATATGATTTTTTTATACAGATTGTGATTCGGTGAACCAATACATATTGTGATTCCAATTCCGGGAACCAGTACCCTATATGTATACATATTCAAGCGTTCATAGACTTTTGGTCCAAAAAAAGATTCTTTGAAGTATGTACAACTTGACTTAGTAAAAGTGTAACGTGTAAGATATACATGAAGTTTAAATTAGTTTTAGTTTTTATATTTTCTAAATGTTAAAATAAAATGAAATCTTTAAATTTGATTCTTAGTAGCCATTTATTTAGAACAATTTGAACTCTCTTATGCATGTCTCTAGTCTCAATATGCCATATATGTGTAATCATTTAAATGTAATTTGGAGTATAAAAATAAAATTTCCATATAAAATATTAAAATAATTTTCATTTTATATTAAAAAAATTATTTTATTTTACGTGGTTAATATTAAAAAATTAAAATGAAATTAGACTTTCAATTTATATAATGAGATCCTGGTAGCCATTGATTTGAAAGAATTCGGGGCTTCCCATGCATGCTCACATCTTAAAACTATAAAACGCGTACTTCCAGTTCCGATATTATTTGAGAACGCCCTTTGAGAACGCCGAAGGTTTTGTTTTTGTGAGTACGTAGATTCAAATGCACATCCGCTCAACCACGTTTTTGTGATTGCTACAACTGTTGCTCGTTTAAAACCACAAGAAGCAGGAAAGCCACTAGAATATGGAGCACAGGAACGCGTCAAAAATCAACTAATTTAACGGGCCGTTTTGTTTTGACACTCACGGACGGAACTAACAAATAAATATAGGATTGCGGTACAGAGATCCATTTCCATTTATTGTAAATTTTGGCGGTAGTCGCAACTCATATATCTGGTTGGAAGCAGCGTTAAAGGCTCCAAAATAATTGAATGTCTCGCCTCCATCAAATATCAAATATGCAGTTGTTGAATACTTTTTACACTCTGGAAAATGCATTGAAAGCAATACTGGATAATGACAGAGAATAATGGGCGGAAATGATATTTTCTGACATAACAAACAGTCTACAGAGAGCGTCTATTCAGGCTCATTTTCAACTGACCAATCTACTTTCTGTGCTCTTAAGAATCACTGCACTGAGTGAACTTTTGATACACGATGAGATTTTTTATTTGGCAAAAGCGTGATGTGATTGTTGTCCAACATTTTTAACCTGTTGTAAAACATGAAATTCTGTCTTATATGTGAAGGTGAAAGAGTATTATATTACTCACAAAGCTATGTTTTTTTTTTCTAAAAGGGTTTAAATCAATTAAAAAAGAGAGAATCATTTGCATCTTGGCCGAAGCCTTGTCTTTGCCCAGAAATGTGGCATGTTCAGCAAAAGAAATAGAAAATTGACTGCCCACTAGGGGAAACTAGTCCAGTCCATACCTCGTTCTACTATGCTGCCCACGCTGATAAACAAAAATTACTGGATAACATAGCTAAAAATTCAAGTTCAATCCCAACAGGTTGGGAATCGTAACACAAAAACCAAACACACTTGGAATAATTAAACATCATGAGAAGGAGGAGGTTCTTCAATTATGAGGCACCTGTAGGCCTCCATGTCATCGTCCTCCCTTGGCTTGTCCGCGCTAGAGGCAACGCTTGGCTTGGAAAGCTCACGCCCGCAACGAACCTTCTCCTTATCACTTGGAGCCTTTCCTTTGTCCTTGTTCACCGACCGCTGCTTGTGCATGCCCTGAGCCGCTATGTTAATATAGGAGCTCTGGTTTTATTGTATGGACATGTATTTTATTTTCAGTTAATAATATAAATAAAAAGGATGCATTTATAGATCGTGTTTGTGTTCTTTTTCTAGATGGAAAAGTGTTTTAAATCAGAACACTAAGATGTTCTAGATTTATCGAATATTTTACTATTTAGAAACCTACAATAGTATAGAGCTGGTTTTATGCCAGCCTAAGGGTGTAAGAGAAACTAATATTCGGTGATCCTCCATAGTCACCCTATCTAGAATCTTGGCAGTTTCGGTAGCTCTCTGTAGCTACCCTAATTGGCTTATCACTGTTAAATTTTATTTTTGTGTTTTAGACACCATTGTGGAGGGCTAAATTATTGGACACAAGCTGAAATTCATTGATAACGTGATTGGGATTGTCTTTCTTTTGCAGCTCAAGCGAGTTTTCAAGGAGGAAGGGTTTTAAGTTGTTAGAGATGGGTTGTCTTAAGAATGTGAGCACCAAACAGTCACCCCTAGACCTCGTGCAGCCTAGATCAACTGTCGTCACACTCAAAAGAATCCTTGCACACAGAGGAGAACGATGATGGGGGCAACAATCATTGAATCGACCCTCTTGTTATCAGCGTAAGGGAACTCCTAGGTAAGGGTCATAACTCTGCCACCGATCTAACAGCAAAAAGCGAAGTGGGTTATGGGATCTACACCAAAGTCGAGCTGTGGCCGAGAGAATGAAATCTATCAAGCGTCGATCTGCACAGTTGTGAACGAGAGGTTATCCAGTGGATCGACCATCGGAGCTTGAGCACAACAAGTAACAAATTTGGAGTTAAGGGAGGACAGACAGTCAATTCGTTTCCTGCTCAGAAATAGGAAAGAGACCCTGGTGAAGGTTGCACGGTTTCCAAGCTTGCAACGCAATTCCCCATTGAAATTTCACCGAGCCACTACGACATAACACGACGTACTGCGTTCTGCAACTAGGGAGCGCTAGTTGAGCACTATCACAAGAGGGACGAGGTCACTGGAAAGGGTTCGCGGAGGGTGGGCCGAGACTAGGCCACCGGTTTCTCTCCAGCCTGCACGACGTCTCACACTATGCATCAGTTGAACGGTTGAAGTGAAGAACCAGGGTCGCGCACCAAAACCCTACTTCCGTGTGCAGACTTATGAGGGTTCACTGTTTCATCCTCTGTGTTATTGAGACTGTTGTGGGCCGGATCATTGAGACTGTCGTGGAATACTTTGGGTTAAATAAAATTAAGTTTTGGATTTTATATTGTTGCCAAACTTGTTAACATATTCATTTGTGGATTGAATGGGACGTGTCTACCGAGCCCGCGTTTTGGCCCGGACAGCAGAAATTCGCCGGAATCCGGTCAACTAAATTTGCAAAAATCGGGTAGTTGCAGTGCTTGGAATCCATTTTTGACAGTGGAAATGGATTCAGCACTATCAAAAACCCCTGGGGCACTCAAAATACTAATCTTTAACAACTATAAACAAGTTTCTGGGCAAATCTTTGTCGGATTTTCTGAAAATCGTTCCCGGATTTTGGGTCAAAACGCGAGCTCTTTAGACTACGGTGATTGAATGTATTCACCTGGAGCAAGTAGGGACATAATTATTATTTTGGCGTTCAAACAGGTAGCAGAGGGTTGAGAGGCCGAGGCCGTGGGGGCCATACTCCGGCATTCCAAGGCCGTAAGGACATTATAAGAAGCCGAGGAGAAGGAATCGTTGACCAAAGCCACAACTGACTGCGGTATTAAGGCTTCGTGCTATGAATTAAGTCGTTGAAGATACATTGGATTGCTCCACTTATGGGAAATTCGAAGGAGCCATCATTTATCATCTCATCGATAGCAGAGAACAAATGGAGCATTCGTTGAACCACTCAAACGTGAGAGTTGTAAGGCCGACATATATCATCATCAAGCAGCTGAAGAGGGCAAGTTATATTAATGATTCGTGCAAACTGGGAAGAGGCTGAGTTGAGGGATCGAATTAGTAAGTTACCAGCACTTGGGAATAGAGGTAACTTCGGCTATAAGAGGAGGACGAGATTTAAATTTCCATAGGCTTGGGCACATTATCTCTCATTGCAAACAAGAAGGCCGAATTCAAATAATTTTTTAGAACAGTACGACCTAGCTTGGGTTGCATATTTTCCTATTATTTCCATTTCCGAGCATCGAACCAAAGATAACAAAATTGGAGCAGGTTTCCCCAAATTAAAATAAAAGTTTTAGTTGAGGCCAAATTCATTCTGACAAAATCAAATGAATTATATTCAATTTCCTTATAGAGGTTGAATATTCAAGCCCATAATAGATTGATTTCTCAAAGGAGGTAAATCAGTTTACAAAGCCGGGGAGAGAGAAGAGAGAGTAAGTATTGAGATCCATTGATGCCGAATCACAATGTCATTATTTTATTTTTGGAAACACCACAGGAATCAACATAATGTTACATCAGTCGATTCTCTGAGCTACAATACTTCTGTGGATCATAGATGCAACAACATACATATCAGAAGCAAGAGCTGAACAACAGGTCTTTTCTCGAAAGTTCCATGTTATCCTTCAGCAGGCAAAGGCTATCCAGAAGGAAGATGAAAAAAGAAAGTGTCTCTTTGAACTTGGATCCAAATTGTAGGGTACACAGTTAGAAGATGTCCTCGACTACAATTGTACACATTAGATATGGATTTGAGCCTGATAGAGCAATCAGAATGGAAAGGTTCAAGTTGGGCCTTGAAGCCATACCTACTTGTTTTGATACAACCTAGGTTCTTGGGGCATTCTTGTGAAAAGGTTAGGCTCACATTTGCCTCTTGTCTTAGTAAAATCATAGCCTTAACAACACTGCTACTGCCCTACAATAATGACATCATGAGGAGGACGTTTCGAGTAATGGTAGAAGCATTCCAAGGGTTGGACAACACCACCCTTCTTACTTTTTTCTCAGATGCACACAATTTTGGAACGCATGGCGAAATTCATATTTGGTATAGTTATGTTGGATCTAGAGTGTGATGACTTAATCTTTCATATGCTCCAATAATTTTGCACTGGAATTACAACATCTCTTCCAAATTTCATCAAAACATACATGTGAAAGATCATGTCCCAGATCTTAGGAGAAGATAAGGCCATCTGCGAACAATTGAAATCCAAATTGTTGGCCATTTGGAGGAAGGAGTTGATTGTATCACTTGTTGCTTATGTAGTAGCTGAGGGGTTGGTCAAATAGAACATCAAACTACTTAGAAATAAGTTAACCAAGGGGGAACTAACAAATATTTGTGGAGATAGCGAGAATTAACTAAGGAGGAAAGGCTTATGCTTTGTATGCAAGGGAGTTTCAAAACTTGACCATTCATGTCCAAGTGATAAGGAGGCAACAAGGGCAGCGCAGTTAGAGACTTCTTCAGATCATGGATATTCGTCCATAGTTGGGTTCACCAATTTTAAGGAGAGAACCTATGAAGGATCTGAGTAGTCAAGTACAAATGGTGACCAACAACACCATGCTCTTCAGAGAAACTTGCAAGACAAGTTTATCATTCAAGTTGACAAAGTACATGGCGAAAGGAAGGAGGCAATTCCTCCTGCAGTTGTGGTAGTTGAGTTTATAGATATCCCAAAGGACATCTATAAAGAGTATGGGAAATTAGGTATAGAGAACAGTCCATGAGTACATCCATGTTTGAAAATCAGAGAGGATGGACAACTTATCTTCACATGTAGAGAGGGTAAGGAAGAATACATTCAAGGAGAATCAAATGAGGAGCGAGTAGTGATAAATCAATATGATGAGCATGATCATGCAGGCCAGCATGACAAATATAGTATGTAGGATGAGTCATTTATGGAGGGCTAGTCAAAGGTTCAAGTTGAAGCAGTGGCCGTGGGGCATCTAGTGCAGTCAAATATAAAGACATTCACTAGGGCACTAAAATTGCCAGTAGAAGACTTTCAAGAAAGGATCATGTTTTTCAAGAAAAATCTTATGTTGTTGAAGCATAGAGTCTGGATAGTCCGAGACATTGTCTTACAGGAGAACAGAAAAATTAAGGAACTCATAGGGGTACAAGGTAGCAAGAGGAGTACAATTGGGAGTTCCAATGCATCCCTCTACAGGAATACATAGATAAGGCTTGCAACACCAACAACCCACCTTTATACATTGGGAAGAGTAGGGCAAAGTTCTCCAAATGCATCATGTTGGGTAACCAAGTAGAGCAGCATGAATTGAGCATCAAACAACATCAACATAGTAGATTTGTAGATATTCATCTTTCCCCAAGTATGGATTGGCGAGAGATAATGAGTTGGTATTCTATTGATGGGCTCATCCTTTGGAGGATACTCACAACCAAGGTCATGTTGCAGCTTGGGTCCTTTGGCGCATGCAGTGATGGAGGGCTTGAATGGTACCATAACGCACAAGTCCCAGGATTTAGGTGGCATTGGGATCCAGGAAAATCCATTGGAGGCAGGATTGCCCAAAAGATTGTTTGAGATCTAGGTATCGAAGGATCCATTCAAGACCATTTAACATGGAGGGATGGAACAATACATCGGGTTGTATGGGATACCGGTATCAATGTAAAAATGCTTCTGTTTTGGATAAAAATGGATTACTTGAGGACATGCAATATTTGGGCGGGAGGATTTGTAATATTCCCTTTTTTTTTAAAGGTCAAAGTGGACAGAATCAACCCATGGTATTTACCGTGGTTTACCGTGGTATTCCCTTTTTTTTAAAGGTCAAAGTGGACAGAATCAACCCATGGTATTTACCGTGGTTTACCGTGGTATTCGCCGATGGTATCAGCCCATGGTATCCACCTTCGTTTTTTGAAGGAAAACAATAAAATAAGGTCAATCTAACCTATAAAAGGGGATAAGGGTGAGACAGAGGGTGCATCATGAACTTGTCTATCTATTTGTGTTTTGTTGGGAACTTGGCGTGACCAGTTCTAGCTTGATCTCGAGACAAAAAACCCATGGTGACATTTGTTGGTGGATCCATCCAGGGTCCACAATTGTGCTTCAGTGTTTGTTTTATATTTTAATGCACAACCAAGCATGCCATCTGCAGGAGCTCTGGTTTTATTGTATGGGCATGTATTTTATTTTCAGCTAATAATAAAAATAAAAGTGCTACATTTCTAGATCATGTCTGTGTTCTTGTTCTTGATGAAAAGTTGTTTTAAATCAGAGCACTAAGATGTTATAGATCTATCAAAATTTTTACTATTTGGAATCTTACATAAACTACCTCTCAAATAATCCTTTTTATCCTTTGTAATGAAGATTGCATCAAATAATTAATAATTTCCTTTGTAGCTGTTGCATGTGACTTTTTATAATCCTTTTGTTTTAGTTCATAGTAGCTTTGTTAAATCAAATGAGTTGAACATTGTATTGAATTAGAGTCTGAAATGATGAATTATTAATTTAGTTACTGGGAAAATTTTCGAACGTTTTGGCACATCTTATTGCCCACATAAAGCAGAAAAATTTGTGGCAGTACCTGGAATCTAGAATAAGAACCTAGGAGAAAACTAAAATTAAAATTGTTTAAACAAATCAATCCAAAAAAAACTAGAAAAATGACTTCCCATCAACATATAATGAAGTCTCTAAAAGTAAAATAATTTTGAAATATTCCACATAATCGTAATAAATAAATGACAAGTGAAATACACTTTAAAAAAATGACATTTTAAATAATGGTTAATTAAAAATAACCAAAATCAACCTTTACTAATCTAGGAGAAGAAAGAAAAAAAATAACATGAATTAATCACCTAATTTAAAGAGTATCAAAATTTACATATTATGAAGATCTAAATATTTTAAAGAATATCAAAATGTAGCTATTTTAAAGATCATTTATGATGAATGATTTTACCTATGCTCTTCAGCTATGTTTTGGGTTTTCATTTTTTTTTTTCTATTATGTTAGGTTTGTTTTTATTATCATATCATAGTATGTTTGTTTCACTAGTGGTTATTTTTGTGTAGTGTTGGATCTAGTTGCTAATATTTATGGTTTTTTTTAAGTTCTAAACAATTTTTACTCTTAAGTTTGTGCCGGTAATAACTTCTGGGTAACAAGATCAACAATAAACTTTAAAAATATATAATAAACTAAAAATATATATATATATTTTTATTTTTATTTTTGAATATCAATAGCTCAAAATCGTGAACTGATATTACACTAATAAAAATTAGTTATTAGTTATTACTAAGGGAAGGGAAAATAAAATTAATTGAGTTGATACCAAGAGTGAGTAAAATTAATTCAGTTGACACCACGAGTGAGTGAGACCAAATAAACTTGCATACAAATACGAAGACATCATGCTCAAAGAAAAGGTGAAGTATGTTGACTATGGCCATCATTTACTAATAAACAAATAGGGATGGGCCTATGGTGGTAAAGGACTGCAGAGTGAAAGTCACCAATCCCATTGTGACTCCATTTGGAAATAAATGATAAATTAAGTAGCGGGACATCAACGCTACTATTGTTACATGTACAAAACGGATTTTCGTACTGAAATCATGTCCAATCGGCAGATGAGGACAAAACAACATTTGAAAAATGACCCTGCCGTCTCCTCACGCATGCCAATCCACCGACTCACGGCGAATATACCTGTTTGAACTCTTGTTTTATTTGTCGTGTTGTGGTGGTTGGTTATTTGGTAATAATTACACGACAATACATGTCCATGTGGTGTCCCAATGATACACTCAACTTTCTGTTCCACGTCAGCAGACAACACTTCGTGTCACCGACCAACTATCACGAAACAAGCAGGAAGGAAACAAATAAATTGTTTTTTTTAATTAAAATGACACGATAATGATTAACGGTTCTTCAATGGCAGGTGTCGGCTTGTCGTACTATGTCCAAAATTGAAGGAACGCAGAAATTGCCTTGGTCTAAACAGAATGACTCGGAATTTGGTAGAGATTTTGAAAAAATTTGGCAAAGATTTTATCAGAATCTTGTTTACAGTTGTTAAACTTTAGTATTTTGGATGTCATAAGGGTTTTTGATACCGCTGAATCCATTTCCACTCTCAAAAATGGATTCCAAACACTGCAACTACCTCCTTTTTTGAATTTTATTGAACCGGATTCCGGCAAAAACCTGCCGTCCGGGCTATTCTGTTGACTGGGAAGACAACTCCCGCAGAAATTTCGTTCAGAAAAATAAATACAAGCCACCGAATTGCAAAAGATACCAAAGCAAAACAAGTGTTCAGTCCGAAAAATTATCCCCAGAAGAATGCCATGATGCTACAACAAATAGGTCTAGATGACATAATTGATGGAGCTTTGGATGAAGCTCTTCCTTGTTATGGTTATAGTCGCTCAGCAAAGTCTGATTTTGTAGTGGGTTTAGAGAAAAATATTTGGAGTTTGAAAAGCTCCAGAAAGAGGACCTCTCCTCTGAAAAAAAAAACTCCAGAAAGAGGTGTCCGTCGTTGGGGCGCAAGTCATGGGAAGCGTTGGCAAAACAACTATGGCAGTCGCCCTCTCCGATGATCAAGTAATTAAAGGTGAGTAGGCTATTTATTTATTCAAACCGCTTTTATCTCCTGAAATAGGGTTATTGCTGAAAAGCGTGATTCCTTCTTTATTTTTCTCCTCTTTCCTTTTAATTGATGAAATATTTTGTTTCTGTATTGTTTTTTATCATATTGTATTTTCCAATATGCTTTCGGGCAGCTTAATGCTGCACCCTCGCCACAGATTGGTATTGCTGAATATAATTTTTAGTTCAACTGACCTTTCTTTTGGTATTTTCTTGACATTAGTAAAATAATCTTATTAATCTTATTTCTAGGTCCACGGAACCTCCTTATGGTAATTTTTTGGATATTAATAAAATTATCCTGTTGGGCATCTATCAATCATCCTCAAGTTTTGCAAGTACAGAACTATCCATCCTTAAGTTTTGCAAGTACTGTTTTTGCTTTTGATTCTGGAAGAGTCGCTGAAAGCCTGTTCTCTTGTTCATTTTTCTGTTTTCTTTGTTATATGAAAATTCTTGTATAGCTTATATACCTGCAGGTTGCAAAACTTCTCTTGTCATTTTTCTGTTTTCTCTTTATTATTATATAAAAGTTCATATATAACTTAGGCAAACGCATCCAACTGCCTAGATGCACCTCCAGGTTGCAAAACTCGAAGTTGTAGATCTTCAGTATCAGTATTGCACGTATACCACATCCGTAATTCTAATCAACTATGTATGCATTCTCATACTTTGCAACCTGGAGGTCTGAAACCTGGCTTTAGATGGGTTTGTGGCTTTAGATGGGTTTGTGCTATTATATTGTACAAATTCACAAATAAAATTTGTATTTTAACAAATTCTTATCAAATTTTAAACAAATTTAACCCAAAAATATAACAAAAAAAACTTCCACAACATACAATTAAACTACCTTTCAAATAATCCTTTTTATAACAATTAAACTACCTCTCAAATAATCCTTCTATCCTTTGTTATGATGATTGCATCAAATAATTAATGATTTCCTTTCTAGCTGCTACACTGACTTTTATAATCCTTTTGTTTTTTCAAAGTGGCTTCGTCAGAAACAAGATGAGCTGAACATTGTATTGAATTTGAGTCTGAAAGGATGATTATTAATTTTAGTTAACCATTTTCTGGTAAAATTTTCAAACGTTTTGGCACATCTTATTTCCCACATAGAGCAGAAAGATTTGTGGCAGTACCCCGAATCTGGAAATGAGAATCTATCAGTGAAAATGTAACATTTATTTACCAAGGCCATGTAACCAAGTCTAGACTTCCTTACCAAAAGGGCACTTCTAAAAGCAAGGTCAACATCTTCTAAATTCTCATGACACTTGTAATTTTCATTTGTCAATACTCTTTTATGACGCCTTTCTTTAGCTAAAATTCATGACGCCGTTATTTAGCTGAAAACACTTTGTATAGCATGAACCAGGATAGGAACCTCGTTTTTGGAGGAAACTTGGGCATCCCAAATAGCTGGCACTTTTTTGTGCCATTTATGTTAGTTATCATTGAGAGGGCATTCCGAAAGCTAGGTCAACATCTTTTGAACTCTCAAAATCGCTCGAATTTCATTTGTCAATACTCTTTTATTTGAGTTGGCAATACTCTGTTATGAAGCCTTTATTCAGCTGAAAGCATCCTGTATATAGCATGAACCAGGGTCGGAGCCTCATTTTAAAGGAAACCAGGGCATCCCAAATACCTCGTACTCTTTTATGTCATTTATGTTAGTCCCCATTGAGATTATACTGAGATAGTTATAGAATTCACCTGAGTTTTCCAAAGTATGGTCATGTGCAGGTCAGTTTCACAAAAATAAAAAAGCTTAAATTAATTTAATCACTGAAATTTTTTGATTAAATTGGTGGGCATCAGCTACTGCAATGAATGTTAACTAGATTACTAAAACATTATAAGAAATTTGGTCATTCCGATCATTGTTCATGACATATGGGTCATGTTTAATGACTTGCTCAACCCAAATAATCCCAAAATGTTGGTCTGTGAAGACTCCTTAGTTGCTTAAAATAAATAGTCAAAGAAGTTCAATGTTGGACTGTGAAGACTCCTTAGTTGCTTAAAATAAATAGTGAAAGAAGTTTTAAATAAATAGTTTACTGGTCAATTTTTTGCAAATGAAGTAATAAACTAAATGAACTTTGAGTATTGAATAAACTCCACAAATAAATTGGTTAATTCATAAAAGAAAGTCTTGAAAGGCCTAATTGAATTTGACCTTTAATACCCAAAACAAAACTCATTTTCTTCCAACTAAAATCGAAGGCTAACCCACCATCCTGGGCTGTACTTGGCAAGTTTGATGATTGAATCCTGCAACAAAGCTCTGAAAGGGTTTGATGAGTTTGACCCTGAATGCCCAAACAAAAACAAAATTCCTATTTTCAAGAAATATGTAAGGTTATGCTTTATCCCAAATATTTGTCATGTTAGAGCCAAACACTTACGCTTCAGTTTTTCAAATTGTTTTTCAGAATTAATGACTTTTCATTCACTTTCTGTTAGTTTTTCAAATTGTTTTTCAGAATTTATGACTTTTCATTCACTTTCGGTTAAATTTAACTTGATAGGAGTCTTGGTTATCATTTCTTCCACCACCCTTTTGTCCTTGCATAATGAAATTGTTACCTTATAATGCCAGTCCCAATCCTGAAAGGGTGAGAAACAATTATAATCTTCGTCTTCTCTTCTTCAAAAAAGGCTTCACAAAAATTCATAAAAATTGCCCACTTACCAGTAACGCTTGGCATTTCTCAAATGGACAATTTATTGGTTGCTTTGGCAATCCCTCAGAGTTATTGTATTATAAGTTTGATATGATAATGACACACATCTTATGTTTTTTTACAAAATAGCCTAGTTATGATTTATATTTATCTCTGTTTTAATTTAATTAAGATACAAATCATGGTGTATCTTGGGCTCCATTTCATTATGTTAAATGGTGCCCAAGAACAGAAGGATTATGTAATGAGAAGCTTAATTATAGGAAAATTGGATTTTAATGGTAGTCAATTTGGTTTTGTTGTTACATGGAATTTGGGACATGCAGAAATTTGGTTGTTATATGAAATTTGGGACATGCAGAAATTTGGTTGTTATATGGAATTTGGGACATGCAGAAATTGTGTCGTAGAGTTTTGATGTCAAATTTTTTTTTACTATTTTTTTAATAATAAAACCATTTAAAAACATATTCTTGTTTATATTTTGGTTTCTATTTGAGCAATTGTCTTTTTATAAATGCATGTTCTTTCTAAAACAGTATCATTTCCATTTTTGTTTCAGAGTCCCCAAACTATAAGGTAATTTTAGAGATTATGTGGAAGAACATTGTTCATATGAGGAAACCTGAATTTCAAAGTGTCTAGGATGCACATAGTCAATTGCAAAAGCAACTAACAAGGCAGCTAAACCAACTCTGATCGAATTCATTGATGTTTGATGAAGGGAAAATATGGAAAATATGTTATTTGAAGGTGAGGATTATAAGACCCTTATGACCACCTGATTTTATTCTACCATCTCCACAAGGAGCAGTGTTGGATGACATTGATGCTTATGGGCTTATAGACAGAAGTCAATTTCAAATAAATAAGGCAGATGAACATCTAGTCAAGCAGGTATGCCATAACTTCTAGAATGCTACTTTTATGCAATATATTATTGTATTTAAGTTTGTTGAAGGTGTGGTTGAGTTTAGTGATTTCAAATACACCATCACACTAAATATCCCTAATCACAAGCTATTAAAATAGTGGCATGTCCCTGTGATTATATTTCTTTCCACATTCATACTTGCTACTATGTTGAAAACATTGGAATCATTGTTCCAATAAAAGATATTCTAGACATATACTGATTCGTTATTTAAAGAATCAGTTCTTCCAAAAAGCACTATGCATTCACTTTAGCCATTAAAACATAATGCTTTGCAACAACCCACCAAAAGTAAACCACAATACAAATATTGGGGTTACTCAATTGGGGCACTAGAATATTTATTAAAATAATGTTAATAATATGATTCTTGCACTTGAGTGAACTTGGCCAACCACTACAATCCTATAGAAGTATAAATAAGCACAAGGCTACTGGTTCCTTATAGCTACACTTAGTAGCACAACTTCCTCCTTAACTACCTATGATCTGCCTTGTGTAAGTTCTATTTCTTCATTATCCCAAAATATCAACATGCCCAACTCACACACAATGCACAATCTTAAACTTGCAATCCTTTCTTGTATCACTACCAAGTTAGACAATGTTTTGAAACAACTTCGATTTTTGCTAAGATGAGCTCTCATGCTCCTTTCCACCATCTCTTTGGAACTCTTTGAAGCTCCAATTTCTATAGTAGAAGGAATCCTAACCAACTTGCTTGAACTGAGGGGGTTTCTTATCTTATGGACCCATGAACCCAATGTGGCCATGTTTCCTACCTTGCAATCACCTCAAACAACCCTTCCAACTACCTCACAAAGATCGAGACATGCCTGCCAAAGTCTTGAAAAATTCCCTATTCAACTTGACCAAGACCTTGTTCCAAGCTTAATGCTCCAACACTCTTCTCCCTTCATAGGACCAAAATTTCATATGATTGGTTGCCTTTTTCAACTGAACACGAGTCTTATTCACCTACCATTCCTTAAGAAAATATTTTTTTTAAGGATTGTTCCCATAAAAGACTATCCACACCATGTGAAGTGCCATTTATTGCTACTAAGTCGCCAACTTGAATGGGTTATTCCCTGATATTGAACTCTTCTTCAAGTTGTAAGTAAACTATATCAAATCTAACAACTCCAATCATTTAAACTAGTTTTCGTACAAAAATGCCTAAGGTGGTTATTCAAAAGACCATTAATGCACTTAGTTTATCCATTAATTACAAATTATAATTCATACTCATTAGAATCTTTATCTTGGTGATTTTGAACAACTTTGTTCAAAACCAACCTATGAACATTGCATCATCATCTTGTATGATACGTAATGGAATACTGGCACTTAATTATATGCATGAAGAAAATATTTGTGACATGCTCTTCTTAGCAAGGCACCTTTGTTGGAATGAAGGTCACATACTTAGAGAAATGGTCTATCACTACCATTATCCCATGATAACCTTGTGACTATGGAAACAAAGTTATGAAGTCTATGGAAACACTCACCCACATTCTCACTACAATGAGAAGACATTCTCGTGGTCATGGCTTCATCCTAGTTTCTACATATTCCATTGTTTTCATGTTCTTGCCTTTACACTTGAAAAGTTCAACTTAAGTTATAGTGGGACATCCAACTTCTGCTTGGTTGAATTGACCATGGCCCAAAGCATTGTTTCGTAACTCTCTTCATCCACACTTACTCAACCTTCAATATATCACAACCTTCTTACTTCCAACACACCTCAAACCTCTTACTTCTACAATTGGAATGGGGAAGGACATCCACCAAGCACTATTTCCATTAAGTATTGTTAGACAAGGTGTCAATCTTTCTTGACCACAATATTTACCAAACAATATTTTAAGCATTGAAAAACAACCTACTTTCTTCAAAAACGGTGCGATTACTTTGATACAATCTATCGCGCTCTGAAACAGCGTGCCCAAAGTTTTTTATTTTGTCATCATTTAGATGTGCAACATCAACAAGTGACAATGCAACGACTTAATCACCCTATATTGACACACTTAAACTATTCCTTCTCCATCAAGACCCAACCTGATATGCTTAGTTAATGTTAAAAGTTATACAACCAAGTCTAAAAAGGGAGGAAGCACCAAGCCATCGTCTCTCAAGAATCACAAATAAAGAAAAAATACCACTTGTGCATTATAACATAACTCTTTGCAACATCTCATAAAAAGTAAACCTAATGTTACAATATGAGTCTTGCAAGATTGGACTTGGCCAAGTGTCGTAGTCCTATAGAAGTATAAATAAGCACAACGTTTATCCTGCCTTGTGACCACACTTTGCTACACAAATTCTTCTTCATGAACCCACAAAGCTATGTCACGGGACTAAAGTTTTCATTTCTCTCAAGCATCTAATATCACTCAAGAAACCTAGTAATTGTGTGGCACGAATACAGCCATTCTAATTGTGCATGACCATCAACCACTTGTACCACATGGACAATGGCTGACCAACATGTCTTGACCAAAGTCGCACTAAGCACCCTAGATTGTGTGAATTTCCTAGTGCTCATTTTTACCTTAGGAAATATTGCTCCACCATCAACAATGTTACCGATGAAATAGGTAACCGCAATGTTACCTACCTTTTTTTGGTAGCATAAAAAGCACCCGATTTTGAAAAGTGGTGATGCAGAATCACCATTTTTTTTTTGGTGCACATTTTTGACACTCTAAAATTTTTATTTATGAAGTATGAATATTTGTTTTAAAATGTTAGTGATTTTCATGCTAATTTTGAAATGTATTGATGCAGCATCGATTTTTTTTTTTTTTTTAATAGAGCGGTGATTTTCATGCTAATTTTGAAACGTATTGATGTTGCATCAACCTTTTTTTTTAGAGCAGTGATTTTCATGCTAATTTTGAAACGTATTGATGCTGCATCAACTTTTTTTTTTAGAGTGGTGATTTTCATGTAGGTAATAAAACACAAACTTAGATTAAAAAAAATATATAAAAACAGTAAAAAAAACCAATAAAAATGTAAAAAAAAACAAAAATAGCTCATAAAAAGAACAAATTTAAACAAAAATAAATAAATAAAACAAAAATATTTGAAAATTATATCAAAGGAAATGACAAAATTTGAAGAAAAAAAACACATAATTTAAAGAAAAAAAACAAAAATTGACCAAAAAATTAAAAAAAAAAAAATCAAAAACATTTTTTTCTAACTTATTAAAAAAACAATATATTAAAAAATATATATATATTTAAAAAAAAAAATTAAATAATTAAAATTACAAAATTAAAATTTAGAAAAAAAAAAAAAATTTAAATTTAAAAATTTAAAATAAAAAAAATAATAATAATAAGGAAAAAAATACAAATTTTAAAATTTACAAAAAAAAAAACAAATTAAAAAAAAAACAATTAAAATTGAAAAAAAGAAAAAAGAAAAAACCTATAATTAAAAAACAAAAAAATGAAAAAAACCACGTGCAAATAATTAAAAAACAAATATACATAAATTTAGTGTTTTTTATTTTTTATTTTAATGAAACCATTTATAGATTTTTAAAATGAAAAACTAAATAAACGAAAAAATTAAGAAAAACAATTAAATTAAATTAAAATTTAAAAATTTTAATAAATAAATTTTAAATTTTAAATTTAAAAAAATAATTATTCTATAATATTAAATATAAAAAAAAATTAAACAAATTGAATTTAAAATAAAAAAATTGAATTAAAAAAATAATTTTAAATTTTTTGAAATTCAAATTTAAAAAAAAAAAAAAAATTTAAAAATAAATATTAAAAAATAAATAAATAAATAAATAAAAAATAAATAATAAATCAAATAAAAAATAGATGTATATATATATTTTAAAAAAAAAAACGAATTTTATTTTAAATAAAAATATTAAATTAAAAAAAAAAAAAAAATTGAAATTAAAAAATAAAAATAAAAAATAAAAAATAAAAATAAAAAAAAATCAATTAAAAAACAAAAGTGGTGGTGGTGGGGGTGCGACCCGCCCACTGGCCGGAATCGACCCTCCGCCCGTCAAGGGCAGGGAGGCCGGCTGGGCCGCCCCCGTGGCGCCGCCCGGCCGGCCACTGGCGCCCAATGGGCGGGCTGCGCCCCCACCACCACCACTTTTTTTTTTTTAAATTGTTTTTTTTTAATTGATTTTTTTTTTTTTTTAAATTACAAAATATTATTTTTTTTTTAATTATTTAAAATAAAATTCGTTTTGTTTTTATTTTTTTTAATTTTATTAATTTTTTTGTTTCAAATTTATTATTATTATTATTATTTTAATAATTTTTATTAAATTTTGCCCATTTTTTTAAATTTAATTGATTTTTTTTTTTTAATTTCATAATTTTTCTTTGTTATTAACTTTTACGTTTAGTTTTTTAATATAATTTTATAAAATTCAATAAATTTTATATATATTTTTTTAATTTATTTCGATTTAATATTTTTTTTAAATGTTTTACTTTTTTTTTTTCTTTTTTTTTTTGTTAATTACATAAAATTTTTATATTTTTTTATTTCAATTAAAATTGTGCATTTAAAATTAGATTTTTTTTTTTAATGAAACTTAATTTTTTTAAATTAATTTTTTTTTCATTTTTTTTTAAAATATTTTTTTTCATATTTTTTTTCATTTTTCCATTTTTAATTGATTTTTAAAGTTTTTAAAGTTTTTCGTTTAACAATATTTTTTTTTCTTTTATATTTAAAATTTATTTTTTCTTTCAAAATTTATTTGTTTATTCATTTATTTATTAAAATTTAATATTTTTGTTTTTAAATTTAATTTATTATTTTAATATTAACCTCTTTTTTTTTAATTTAATAAAATTTGATGTATATACCTATTTTAATTTAAGTTCATATATATATTTTATTTTTTATAATTTAAATTTAATTTATTTTTTATAGTTTATTTGTTTTTTTAATATATATTGTTTTAAATTAGATATTTTCATTGTATTTTTTTTTATTTTTTTTTTTTAATTAATTTTTCTTTTTTTTTCCTTTTAATTTGAATAGTGTTTTTTTTTTTTAATTTTGAATTTTTAAATTTATTAAAATTTAATATATTTCCTTAAATTTAATTATTTGTTTTAATTTTTTTTTTTTTTAAATTTAATTTCTATATTTTATTTTTTATAATTTCCTTCTCTTTTTAACTTTTTTTTTTAATTTGAAATTTAATATTTTTATTTTGTTTTTATTTTTATTTTTTAATTTCTATATTTTTTTAAATTTTAATCTTCTTTTTTTCTTTTTTTTTCTCTTTTTTTTTCTTTTTTCCTTAAATTTTAGGTTTTTTTTTTTAATGATTGAATTAAAAATTTAACTTTGTTTTTATTTTTTTTATTTTATCTTCATATATTTTTAAATTTTAAGCTTTTAAATGTTTTTAGTTTTTAAATTTATTTGTTTTCTTAAATTTTACGTTTTTTTTTAATGTTTGAATTTTAAAAATTAAAAAATGTTACTTCTATTTTTAAAAATGCCAAAAGTATGACACAATTTTTTTTTTTGTTATTCCAGCATCAACTGGTTTTGTTTTGAGGGTGTTTTTTCAATCCTTTTTTCAAGAAACAATTTTGTTTTTACCATAATTTTATAAAATGTTGAAATTTGACCTGAAAAAAAAACGAAGTGCGTTCTGGAAGACACACTTTTTTTTTTGGGGTGTTTTTTCAATCCTTTTTTCAACAAACAATTTTGTTTTTAGCATAATTTTAGAAAATGTTGAAATTTGACCTTCAAAAAAAAACAAGTGCGTTCTGGAAGACACTTTTTTTTTTTTTGGTGTTTTTTCATGTTTTTTGAGAGTTTTTGGGCTAGAGTTCCCGTTTTGAGGTCAGGTTACCTATTTCATCGGTAACAGTGTTCATCACCATCGAACTAAAAGTGATTCTCAACAATTATCTCCCCCAAGCTTGTTACACTTAAACAACTTATTACCCCATACAAGTCTATATCATCATTTTTTTGGGCTAACCTTTAATAGTATCAAAAGATCATGCCCCTTGGTGGCATATGTGTTCATACCTTCCATACGCTCGTCAACATTACTACCTAAACTAAGATAACACAAAATCAATCACTCTACTAGATTGTGTTGTCATATATCAACGCATTCCTTGCAATACCTTGTCGGTCCCTCACCCATACCTAGGTAAACATTCTTGATCCTCCTTCTAATGCTCATATAGTACACCTTCCTTACCATCCCATGGCACATCGCCATGAGCTAATCACCAAGGGTATTGAAATGTATACAACTCTTGTGCACCATTAACCAAGTTTCTTCTAGCTCATTACCCATCACGAAACCATTGATGCACCTCAAGTAGGGAATGGATTCAACCTCATGCTAAAATCTCATACATTCTCCCCCACTTTAATTGTTAACATCCTTGTCAATGCAAATCTATTAAATATTTCACAAAAGGGTTGGTGGTGAAAAGACACTTTCATAGTCATCACATTCAAACGTGCCTTTAATACGATTCTCTTAAGCTAGCTAGACTCTTCATTCTACTTGAGCATCCCATACCATTGAAGAAGTCTAGTCATCACATGGAACCAACGTGACCATGCTAGTTGGGCATGACCATAAACTACTTCTATCACTCCACCATATCTGCTAAGCTAGTTACACCTAAAGAACTTCGAACCCAATAGAGTTTTATATCATCATTTGTCCAAGACAACCTTTAATAGTCTCAAAAGATAATGCCCCTTGGTGGCATAGGTGTTCATACGCTCAATACACTCATTAACATTACTACCTTAACTAAGATAATAGAACATTCATCACACTACTTGATCGTGTTTTCCTATGTCAAAGCATTCCATGTAATGTCTTGTTGGTCACTTGCCCATACATAGATAAACATTCTTGCTCCTATCTAATGCTAAGCTAGTACACCTTCATAACCATCCCATGACACATCACCATGAGTTAATCACCAAGGGTATTGAAATTTATATCTTTGTTGTGCACCATTAACCAAGTATTTTGTAGCTCACCACTCATCATGCCACCATTGGTGGCACCTAAAGTAGGGAAGGGATTCAAAATCATGCTAAAATCCCATAAATTATCCCCTAGTTTAATTGTTAACATCCTTATAAATGCAAATCTATTAAATACTTCACAAAATACTTGGTGGTGAAAAGACACCTATATAGTCGCCACATTCGAATGTGCCTTTAATACAATTTCTCTTAAGCTAGCTAGACTTTTCATTCTTCTAGAGTATCTCGTATTATTGAAGAATCCTAGTCATCACATGGAACCAACATGACGTTTCTATTTGGGCATTACCATCAACTACTTATATCGCATCAACTATGTTTAACCATTCTGTCACCAATCAAAGCACCTTAAGGTGTGTAGAAGTCGATTTAATGCTCCACAATCACCTCCCAACCATAGACAATTCTCAACCATCACATCCCCTAAGTCAATTACACTTGAAAAACTATCTACCCAATCAACATTTTTGTCATAACCCACCCATCTAGGCCAACCCTTAATATTCCATGAATTTCATGGTTGTAGTTGGCAGATGTATTCACATACCTTTAGTAAATTAATCAACTTTGTATCCCTGACTTTGATAACGCATTATTCATCAAGTTTTCATATCACATTGTCCTTCATATAAGTATGCCTTACAATACTTCACTATGTATCTTCCCTTGCATAAGTAGACATCCTTGTTCCTCCTAACCACATAATGGCTAGTATACCATCCAAGCTACCTCATCACACGTCAACTTGAATCAATCACCAAGGATATCATTGGAATGCAAAGGGAAGACCTAAGTTCAAAGTGAATTAGGCAACAAAACCCTCGGACAGAAGCCCTTTCAACAACACTTGCCATGAAGTCCTTGTAGGCATTTGAGATGACAGATCCCACATTATACTATTCAAAATATCGTCACTTTTGTTATTCATAAAAAGAAATTGAGGTATACCCTTATTCTATGCAGTGAATCCATCATTAACAAACATTTATGGAATCGTAACACAGAAAATAGATAATCACATAATGAAAAAGAACATAACTAAGCCCAAAATAGATCTTTCATTATAATTGCAAAATCTTCATTACAATCCCAACTATCACAACTCACCAGCCTAATATATCGACATTATAGCGCAAGATCATATTTCAAAATAATACAATGAATTTCTCAAGTAAGTCTTAGTCAAATTCTACTTTCCTTTTGCGACCTTAACCTATTTATAGTTTTACATTTATGTGTAAGAAGACTTAAAAAAACCCATTTTACTATGGGCGATAAATATTACCATGGGGAAAACCCTACAAAATAATCCTAATAGCTTTCCTTATTTATGCCTTCTCGCGCATTGACCCTATGCACTAACCCTTGGCCTACCTTCCTGTGTGGTGCTCTGAAACTCATACTCAAAACACTACTCCAACAGACCCCCTACACACATTTATGGCTTATCCTTGAGCCACTCCTACATTTTGTTAGGATTCTAAGGGCATTGTTTCCTTTTTCATCATAATGAATGTCTCCAACATATATTTTATTGTAATCACCTTTGTCTTTACTTCCTTTGCTTGTCCCGAACTTGATCTGCTACCTCAACTGTGATGGGGGTTTAACCTTTTCTACATTATCCTACCTTGCTTTCTTGACCACTTGATGCACAATCCCAATCTCATTTGTGACTTTGAATGCTTCTTCCTATAAGGTTTCAAATTTCTATGATAATTGTTACTGCTTAATTCTCGTGCTATTTAGTTTTTTTCTAGTTGTGCTCTTTTGAGCATTGCATCATACACGCAGTGGGTTATATTCTACTCAAGTTTTCTTGTATCTTCTAATATTTCTACTTTGTAGTCTATATTTTTTGCACCACTTCATTGAGTTCTTCACTTTCCATCAACGTTGTCCATATATGTAGTCCTTTATCATATAACATGTTGCATTTTGTGTCCAATTTTTTTATTTGTTGGAAAAGCAATATGGTTGTTTGTGTATTTTCTTTGCACTCCTTCTCCTCAGGTGGATTAGCTTCCTTCCTTTGTGATTCTAAGTCAACAACCTTTTCCTTGATACCATAAATGAGCTCATTGATCTTTGTTGCTTTCCCTTTTGCGTATGTGTCTATCTCCATTGATGCCTTTTGGAGGTTGTTGTATACCTCCTATACTGCTTTTATCGTATTTTGTTCTATCTGTTTTGCTTTCTCCTCTATTAATAGCTATATTTTATATGTCTAAATCACATCCCATGTTGTTGACAATTGTGCCAACTCTATGTTAGTTGTCACTGCACATAAATGGATCTCCTGAGTAATACTAAATTGCAATTGATCTAGAATATCATGTGATAATTATCACATGATCAGTTTTATATGGCTTAAGCCTTACGCTTTTTGGTACAACTCCTGAGTGGTAAATCCAATCACAGAGATATCTCAAGTTTGTGGCACTCTCCTGATGTTGATGATTGTGACTGCGCTGGGAATTCCCTTCTTCTATTCTTTGTGTTAGCTTTTTCTTTTCCTCGGCCTTTCCATTATCTTTCTCCTGAGTATCTCTTGTGCCATTCCCCTACTTAATCCGCAACATGGACTCATGAATTGATTGTTCCCTGCTAGTTTCTATGTTGTTTTTTTCCTCTTCCCCCATCATTGGGACCTTCCATTATGTGTCCCAATCATTAATTATATTGTTAACTTCTGTCTTCGTCAACCCGTAATGACTTTACAACCATTGATTCTTCATATATGTTCGCAGTTGTATACACATTAAGTGTGGCGCCACTTTAAAGTGCATAATCTCCTTATATGCTTCACTGTTATGGGATGGTATGCATGGGCACCTTTATATTACTTGTTGGATTACTTCCTTACACACATAAAATATGGCATTATTATCCTACTACCTATTCTTTTTCGCGGTATGCCACAAGGAGGCGTACTGAGGTGCCAAGAAAGGTTTTAAAATCATATCTATGAAATTTGTCTCCTCTACTTCCCTCCATGTGATGAGGATGATTAATATTATGCTCCACACATAGTGCAACTTTTCTTTCTTATCTTCCACTTCCCTGATAGTCAATTAAAAACTAGTTAACTAAAAGTGTGGCCTAGTTCATCTAGACCCCTACAACATACTTTATTGTCATCGCTACTATTCCTGTTGGGACCTGATCCTTATGGAATTTGTGCAGAGTGATTTTCACACCATCACTTGCACCGTGAACCTAACCACGTCCTCATTTAGGTGTAGAATTTCAAACCCACACACACCCTGTGTGTTTAGTACTTATCCTTGACCTCCTCTGCGAAGGAATTTTCTCTGCTTTTGTTTGTGAATTAAGGTTCTAGGTCTTCTCCAACTATAGGGAACCCTGTAATAGTAGCAATAAGGTTGATGTCTATGGACACTAGTTTATCTAACCATAGGAAACCTCCATGGACACAACTCAATAGATATTCTATACATATATTTATCTTTTGTGCTTCTTCCCAAACTTGATATCTCTAACAAGTTTAGGATACCTGATTATTTCAAGCCATGCACCCATTCCTTCGGCTCCACTATGACGACCAGGTCATCTATATTAGTGACAATCTTGAGGTATTTGTCCAATGCAAGATCTGGAAATTTCTTTTTGTATGTAATATCATGGTCAGAATACTTTATGTTCTCAATCATTCCAATCTTATTCCCCTTTGTGAGCATTGTTGGTGGAATAATGGGTGTCACCATATGGTATATTGGCTCCTTCTTGAGATGAATTTATTTTTTCGTGGCTTTTCATGGCAACACATATGTTCTCTGGAACTGCCCTATTATTAGCTCAACTAGTGTTATTTTTGTTGCTATTGTCTAGGCATGGGGCGGGGGCACCCATAGTGTCTTAGTACTTACTTTCCTTCTAGGTGAAGAGGCTCCCCCTTTGGTAGTTGTCATTGTGGTTGCTTTTATCTCTACGACTGGGGTTTGTTTACATATTTGGCTCTCTCTCCACTTTTCAAATACCTTAGACAAAATGAGCTTCTCTGATCATGTTTGCACCATTTATAATCCCCTTCCTTATTGAACGATTATATAGTCATCTAACTCCAAATATGTTAGGCATGATTCGATATCCCTTCACATTTACTCCTCCAGGTGGAATTTGCCTTGGTGCATGGACTAAGTTAGATGAATGTCCTATTAGTGGTCAGTCTTGTTGGATCTGCCAATCTGAAAATATTTTATCATTAAAGTGTATCTGATCTATTATTAATGGAGTGGCATTTTGTTCCGTACGTCATCCTTTTGTCTATTCTACGTGATTGATACTAACATTTTCTGACGTTTTTACCCTTTTATCCCATTCCCACTTTCGCCAGATTATACGTTCTTGATAATTGTTGACCACTTCGATGTATCTGCATAATTTTGTGCTTTTTGGTATCTTGTGTGCATCCCACCAATGCGCGAGATTTATTTTTAAGGCTATGTCTAGGGATTGCAAACCTAGTTGTCCAAGTACCTACGACTCAAATTCTCTTACAAATGAGCACATATATGTCATGCCATCAAACCTATGGGGATCGCGTACCTCTAGTCCAATCTATATTACTAATCAAGTAATGGGAGTGCATCTTCTAGTGGATACCTCATGTTATCTCTGATATTAATCCGCAAGTGCTTCATCCAAATCTAATGCGCAAGAATTAATACTTCACCATATTAACACACCATCAACAGTAATATTAGCAATCGTCCCTACACAGTTACGTTATAGAGGTTATCAAAATCTTATGTTTTAAATCCATCCCTCACAAGTTCCACATATCGGTCTCCTCTTTGTTAGATCTAATGGCACATTAACCTTCAAATCCTTTGACTGAAAGATCATTTGTCTCTCATTTTAAGTTGATTATGACCTAATTATTGAAAGCCCAACCAACTCCTAGTAATGCAGGGTATAGGTTGGTGTCATCCACAATCTCTATGACTTCAAAATTAGCAATACTTCATAATCCATCAATGTTGACCTCTAACCCTATTAGTATATCGATAGGGAATATTTTGTATTGGTTTGCCAATATTAGTTGGATAGGTGACGAGGTCAACTTCGGCATCCCCATTATTTCCCACGTTTTCTTAGGAAGAATATTTATGTCCGACCCTATGTCCAAAATATTGTTGTCCATATCAGATGCTCCTCTCTTTCGGTTAAGTCTAAATTATCTATTTGTCTTTTTCTTGCACATAACTTTATTAATTATGTGTCGATGTGTATATGTGATAATCAATTCTCATTCTTGTGTGCATTGGTTAATATTATTTTGTAGCTTACCAAGGGAAAATTCATCCTTCATTATTTGTCGAAAACCCTTCAAGAAATTTCTAATCGAGCTTACCTCATTAGTAGATTCTCTAGTTGCAGACTTATCATACTCTGATAGCATGTCAAATATATGTAGTCCTTGTTGCACTATTGAATTTGATGGACCCCATTCTACTACATGCATTTCTCTTCTAGCTTTCTTGTTGGTGTCTTTTTCTTTTTCACTAGATCAAACCTTGGAGTCAGTTTTGCAGCTTTTCATTACCACTAGTGTCATTGGCCTCTTTGTCCAACTGCATTTTCTTTGGTCCTGGTCCCTCCGCGCGTGACTACTCATACTTGTGGACGATCTGTGTGTGATTAAATAGCTATCATCTATACGTTCTATCATCTTTTCTCCTACCACTTCGCATTGAGTTGAGGGAAATATTTTGTAGAATGATTCAATTGTTTACAATACATTAGAGGAAATTTCATCCTAAAAGTGCCCATGAAATTTTCACGTAATTTCCATGTCATAATATGTAAACCAATAAAAATCCTTTAAATTTAAAAAGAGGTACATGTAAATATTTTGGAGGGAAAAGAAGAAAAACTATTTGTTTTAATTGTATTTTTTACTTATCTCCTTGTTCGTTTACTCAAATTTCAAGTGTAGACACTCATTGGATGTAGAATTTAATCACATTATCCATACTTTTGAGAAGGCCCGCATTGATAAAAATTGTACATTAAAAATGTGTTGAACGTGTTTTTTTTAATGTATCTTCAATTTTTATCGATGTGGGTCTTCTCAAAAGTATGCATAATGGGTACTCTTTGGATGTGTAATTTAATTCTGCATCCAATGAGTGTATACACTTGAAATTTGAGTATTTTAGTAAACCTATAAGGAGATATGTCAAAAATACAATTAAAAAAATAGTTTTCTTCTTTTCCCTCCAAAATTCATAACTCTTATTTTATTATTTTTCCTTAGGAGGTTAATTTTAGGCTAAAATTTCCTCTAATGTGTGCACGTTGTGAAAGGATTAGGGAAATCTTGCGCAATGTTTCCTAATTGTCTCAGTTGTAGGAAATTATTTGACAATACCTCTTCCAAATCCTCCTCTACATCATCCTTGAAAGCCTTTTCCTCTTCCAAATCCTCCTCTACTTTAGTCTTGAAAGCCTTGTCCTCTTCCTTGCATCCCATGGCCTTTACCTTAATTATAAGCTCTAGGCATGTTATAGATCGACATTACGACTTCACTTCCTTCTCCTTCCTGTACCTTATAAACATTAGTGGTGCGCTCCCTCCTTAAATCCAACACGCAACATGTCTAGATGTCTTGTCCTACGAATTGAAAAAGACATAGAACTGAGTTTTAACTAAGCTTTGGTACTTTTGTGTCATTGGATAAATTGTCAATATATGTCCCCATACTCTACACACTTCACACGAGAGCACTTGGTCTTGAGCCAAAGGATTTTCAACTCCTATGGCCATGTATTTTGTCACAGTTATGCATTTGTTCCTACGATGTCCCTCTTTATTGCATATAATACACAAAAATCCTTCAGGCTTCTCCTTACCTTTTGCTAGATCCTATAATTATATTGTCAGGGATGTTATCTACGACTAAAATTGTGCCATCCCTGTATTGTTTTCACTTCATGCAGGAGATGCTTCCAAACTCATGGGAGTTTCTAAGGCTTCGGATTGTGAACTGAACTTCTACTAAGCTAATATAATACATATTTGAGGCAACAACCCTACTATAAACCACTCCTTATGTTGCGCATCCAGAAATCAAAATTTTAGTTGATCCCATAAAATATCAAACCTCAAATCCAAGTCCCATATTGATTCATTCATGTTATGTTTCATCTCCTTAATCTTTGTGATATATTGGGATCTTGATCAAGAATTCCTTTAGCAACACCTCCTAATTTCTTCCAATGATATACCTTGTCCTCCTCGCGCAATAGACTTATATTTCATATACAATCTAAGTGTGTTGTCTCTGAAGGTGATCTCAAGTTGCACAACCTTCGTCAATTCATATTATACCTTTTTTACAATCCATATTGCCTCACAAACAAATAGATGTTGTTTGGGATCCTTTGTCCCAATACCATGAAAGATAGACATTCACAGAGAAGGATTAACTCCAAACATTGTGTTCTACGTGGTATTGCACCATGATATTCCTAACTGATTTCTTGGTATTTGTATTCCTTTTATCTAACTATTTCATCTTCCTCAACTGTCTTTACTATTATTTCTATTGTCTTCATAAATGAAAATATTTGCAACAAATATTTAGATAACCGTACCTCTTAGCTTGGAGACGCATGGGGGGTCATGGGTTCGACACATGGTATGGCCTAAGAAAGGTCACTAGGATACACTGGTTCTTTTCCTAATCTAAGTTGATGACTTACTTCCTTATTCTTTCCTCTTTCACTGTGTTGTAGTAGATGAAAGAGGAAAGAATAAGGAAGTGTGACATAGGAACCTATTCTAAATTTTGTAAAGTTCCTATTTTCAACTTTTTATATGTATTTTGGAATAACTTTTTATATGTATATGGGACCATGTTGCATAAAGGCTAAAGGATGAGCACTTTCGGAGAAAACCAACGTACATTTGAACCATGCTAAGATCACAACAGAACCCTGGTGGTTTTTAAGTATGCTGAGGTTATGATAGTGAGAACCCCCAAGGAGTTATTTTTCAAAACAACACATCAACATATCAATGGTCAACATTCATCCTAAGGGTCCTCTCCCAATTTCTCAAAACAATAGTGGGAACCCCCGAGGGCAGGAAGTGGTTTCTATGCAAAACACTTATCCAGCACGAGGCATTCAAGAAAGTGGTTCATGTTCCTACACATCATCTCCTATTGGTCCATGTCATTGTCCATATCAATATCTTGTATGTCTCCACGTCATCATATTTTATTTTTCCCGCTCTTGCATAAAATGGATAAAATATGTTGTCTCACCTATCATTTTCTCTCTCTTCCATTGCAAAGTTCAATGAAATGCATCTAGAATTAATTTTTAGCTCCACATCAAAACCTAATTCTAATCGCCTCCAGTCACCAGGTAATTCATAACCCCATAATTCGTCATGTTTTTCTCATTGAATTGTAAACATGGAGGAAATACCTAAATCAACCACAAAGCCTACACTCTCTTTGCCAACATTCCATATACCCTTAATGGAAAGAGACGCTGACATATCTAATCATGTTTGTCCTCTTGACCTTAGGGAAGTCTGATAGGATCTTTTTGACCATGCATGTGATTCTAATGACCCTTTTCGAACTGTCCAATCTAACATTTGTTACACAATTATTCCACAAACTTACCATTTTATGGAATTTGTACAATGGTTGATTTGTTCCTCAAAGAAATTTTATCATGTTTTCTTCGGGAGATAATATTTTTGAAATTACTCCAAAATTAATCCATTAAGCTTTCAATTTTCTGATGATTGAAAATCCTAAGACGTTTACTGATGATTCTGTGCATTTTACTTATAGAAGAATTCCTAAGGAAATCCAAGAAAAGTTGTTTAGACTCAGTCATCTTCCCAATTCTCTAACCCCTCCAACAACAACAGAATATCCCATGGCCTTATTTTCTGAAGCTACACAACCTACTCTTGCTATAATTATGTCTATATTAGGATAATATGATATATGAGTTGTCAATGAATAAGCCCTAGGGTTCTTAAATTTAATGTTGCAGCCATATACTGTGTTGGACATCCCCTGATATTTAGTCAACTCTGTCATATTTCAATTTCAAATTTTTCATTAGTTGGTTGTTTTAGATACTCTTCTCTCATTGTCTATCTCCTTTTGTATACACATGTTGATGAATTTAGTGAATTGAACTTGAGCATATGTGATTCGAAAAATTAGTGAAGGTTTGTAGTTGAATGGACTAGTGTTGTCAGAAACAAAGAGAATAATGAAGTTTTTTCCTATTATTTATCATCTTTTAAGGCTATTGTATATAAATTTATGAACAACCAACTGCTTTCAAGAATTTTATTATTAGAAAATATTTTATTACAACTTAATAAAGATACTAGAGTTGAGGACTTGTATATCCTTGAAGATTATATGGAAATAAGATTATATGGAGCAAAAGTGTGACCATACCAATTGCCAACCTTTGTGGATATGAGGATATTTTCATTGGAATTCACAAGGTAGAGCTTACATGTTGACCATGTCCACTTTGTCCCAACATGCAAAGGATATCTATTCAAACTTCCCAGTGTTGTTGGCCCTTTCATTGTGAATAATAGACAAACTCTACCACAAGTTGAAAGAGTGATGAAGGAAATGGGCTTTGAGCGTGGAGAGAAACAAAGGTATGATCCTCGTTAGATAATTTCAAATAGAAGAGTAGAAATTACATGTGCACCTTACATTCATGAAGCCAAATTAGAACTTGAAGAATGACAAATCAAGAAACTGAATAAAAGCACCAAGGAATGGATGTGGAAACTCCAATGTCGAAAGGGAGAAGTATGAAAAGAAATGCAACTGATAAAATGGATATTGACCCATGTAAATATTACAATCACAGAAGAAAACAAAGGTCTGGAAAGGAGAAAAACAAAGAACCGATCAAATTGATTGAAAGGTCTTGTAATCAACCAGGTTTTAAAATGAAATTGGGAGATTCAAAGTGCCTTGCTTCTTCTTCAATTTCTACTAGTGTGATTATATTGTACATTGAAGAAACTCCTACAATAGATGCTTTACAAAAGAACTATCAACAAGTTGAAGAAAAATATTATAAAATAAAAAGTAATATGGAAACTCACTTGGAGGCTCAAGCCAACTTATCAGACATGTCTTCTTTTTGTTATGCATCCAGAAAAAAACAAGTTAAAGTTGTATCTCACTCACCTAGTTGTTCAGTTTATTCCCTCAGGGTCTAGTTTCAAAAATTTGGACCTATTCATAAATGTTGTAGACATTCATTTACCTAATCATATTAATTGACATAGGAAAACAGGAGAAATGTTGTATAGTGACCTAGGAAAATACTCTTTGGAAACAAGTAAAGCATAAAATCTCTTGCAGTAAGTCTCAAACCAACTTAAGCAGGAAAAATCGAATTTCAAGGCTTTATATACCCAAAATGAATCATTTAAGATGCTCATTATAAAATTGCGAATAGATCCCAAGGGCAGGGAAGTTATTAAAACCATGTTACAAAATACATAATATGAGGTATAGTCACTAAGAAAGAAATTGAAAATGCCTGCTATAGAATATGCTCAAACAACTGAACTAGCTCAAGTAGAGAAAGAGAAAGAAATCTTAACAAGGTAGCTAGTTAATAAAAATAAGGGGATTTTTTTGCAACATTAGGTACAAAATCTGCAAGTCTATTAAAAACATGTTGGCAATTTTGTTGTTTCAGCTAAATTAGAGGGTCCTAAAAAGAAGTAAACAAGAGTGATGACATAACTTAGAATCTCAGAAGATGAATTGAAGAAAACTTAGGATGACTTACATTTGATAAAATAAAAAATGAAAGCAAAAGAAATACAGTTGAATGTAGCTAATGAAAACTATACTTAGTGGGAAACTAAGTATAAAGAGGCACAAGACGAAATTAAAGAGTTAAAGGATAGATTGAAGGGCAATATGCCCTTAATAGAAACTAGACAGGTTATTTGGGACAACATTATTTAGGAAGTTTGTGCTATATGGGAATGTATTCACATCATTGCGCAAAAGGTTGTGATTAAAGGTTCTGAAATGGTCATTTATACATGTAAAAGGCAGATCTAGAAATAGGTTTCAAAAGCTAAAAAGATGATCAAGCACCTAAATTAAAAATATACGATAGAATTAGGAGCATTAGACATCTCAGACGGAACTTCAATAATCATGGAGATTAATGTAACCACCCCTCCCACATTTACCTAATTTCACTGGCCTTCCAAGGTAAATGTGAGACAGAGTTACTATGACATGACCCGACCTCCAAGCTTTAGTTATGGAAGTGGGGTCGACAACTGAAAACTCACAAACATTTCTCAAGGCTTACAGGACACTCAAAGGCCAAAGAACCACCCCAGGTGACCCAACCCTCATATGGGGCTACTTTTCAGTGTCCTAGACTCCCAACCACACCCTCGACATTGTTTTTATATGGTTGAAGGCCTCCAACTGCACCCAGAAGCCTTGCTCCATGCAATTGTGACCTAAATTGCTCAGTTTAGTGCTTGCGGTCCCCAGATTTGAGCCACAATTCTAGGCCCCTGCCTAGAGCTACCTGAAAGTTCTCATACTGATGAATAACATAAAGATGATGTTAAATATATCAAACTTGAGAAAGAACTTGACTTAGCCAGGCCTAACCATGACAGTCATTTCATCAAATATATGGCGAACATGTAGGCTACAAGTCATGAATGCATATTTGATCATAGGAGTCTAAAACATATCTGAGAATTACCAAGAAGGTATAATTCCCTCTCATAATAGTTGCAATAATATTTGTTATTCCATGCTTTAATCAACCATTCACACATTCATCAAAACATGTCAAGAGCCATAAGTAATATACATCACATGACCCACATGTAACCAGCAAATAACTAGCATAGAAACCATGGCAACTCATCCATAATATCACCAACATAAGGGATACTAATATACATTAATCACAATAAAAGAATAGCTCTTATTAACATATCAAAATACCAACCAAGTAAGAAACTTCCACGTACCACCGAGCCATATATTGGGTTGAACCGAATCTCTCTCTCAGCCAAACACCCTCGTTTCATATTTCAAGCATGAATGTGGGGTCTCATGGAATAAACCAAAATAATGGCAAACCAGGGCTTCCAGAGGCCAAACCACCTCAACCCTCAACCATGGTGTTTCCACCTTAATAATCAAACACCACTAACACCAACCAGATTAGTCTCTACCCAAGTTGTCCAGGGATCCATGAACTAGTAACTCACCCCCAGACCTTCTAGGGCTCCTGAGAAATTTTCCAACCCGGCTCCAGCGACTAGTAACTCAACCCACCAAGGGCTCCAGAGTGTTTGTCCCAACCTAGGTTCTAGGACTAGTAACTCAACCCAAGATTTCAGAATGTTTGTTCCAACCCACAACCATAAGGAATTATGAGTACCAACCAAATAAAAATCAAGTGTAAAAACCCACAACACCATGGTTATCCAAAAAATGGAAAGGAAAAGCTAAAACCAATGTCAATCCAGGCAGGTTTCCATGCCAATGAAAACACAACCATAAAATAACATGCATATGCCATGCATACATCAATCAACAAGGAAATCATACATGCAACCTGTTACCTGCAAATCAACTCACTTACAGTTGTTGATCCACCTGTTCCCTTGCACTTTCCTTCTTTCCTTTTTCCTTCTTTCTCCAATCCAAGTGAAAACTAGAGGTCTCCAAGCATGATCCAAGAACGCTCTAAGTGTGCAAGAGTATGAGAGAGATTGAATAGAAGAGAGGTCCAAAACTGAACTGGAAAAAGCTACCCAAGCAAAGGCTTTGAATTGATCCTCATAAGCATTTTTATTATTAAGACCTCTATTTTCTTCATTTTCCTTCATTTTTCTTGCAATTTCCCTCTCATGCAAATATTTGAATTTTCATCTCCCTTTTCTCCTATTTTATTTTATTTCCATAAATAAATGTCAATTAATGCCTCTTCGCATTTTCCAATTCCTTTTCCAATTTCCATTGCCATTTATTATGCACTAGTGATACTCGTCGTTATATTTTACCCAACATTCAGCTTGGAATACTCGTCTCATGACCTTGGTCTTATTTTAATTTACATAGGAAATCAACCAAGGGTTGTTACAAACCCCTACCCCTTGGGGGAACACTTCCCTTCGTGTTCAATGACACTTATAAACTAGAAAAACACACGTTTCCCATGGAGCTTTATAACACAGCACGATGCACAACATTTACATCATACCATACTATACTATTGAGACCATGACCATCATATCATAAACACCATACCTCTTATTGTAGTTTTATAACACAGCTCGATGCGATATATATATATATGATAAAAACAGAACATCAAACACATATATCAGAATACATCCGCTCAACCATAACTAGCGAATAGAGAAGAATAAATAGCCTGTATCTAATCATCCATCTCCCATGTAGCTTCATCGAGCCCAAAGTGCTGCAATTTAACTTGCTCGTTTGCTTTATTCCAAAGCATGAGCATCTTTCGCTGCAAAATGCAGGAAGCTCCAAATTGTGTGCCATAGTACCAATATTTTGCAACACCTTGTAAGGAGCATAGTAGTTTGGCGATAATTTATATGCTTCTTACCTTGCTTGAGGGAAATGTTTTTGTATGGTTGTAGCTGTAAAAATACCCAGTCACCTACATCAAAACTTCTTTCACTGTGATGTTGATCTGCATGTTGTTTCATTCAAATTTGCGCCAAACTTAGGTTATCCTTTAAGAGTTGGAGAAATTGTTCTTGATGCTCGATGTAATATTCCATTGCTTGAACTTTAGAATTTTCTCTTAAAGATGATGTGATGGATGGTGGATGATATCCATAAAGTGCCATATTTTGTTGCAGTGTGGAAGGAAGTGTTATACCACCATTCAGCCGAAGGTAACCACTTGACCCATTTTGTTTGTTTATTAGATACAAAGCAACGAAGATATTCTTCCAAAAATTTGTTTGCTATCTCAGTTTTCCCATCAAATTGAGGATGATAATATGAGCTATGAGCTAGTTGAGTACCCAAACAATAAAATAAATCTTTCCAAAAATTTCCAGTGAAAATGGGATCTCTATCACGTAAATTAATCTTTGGGTTTCCATGTATCTTTTGAATTGTTTCCATAAATGAAGTAGCAACTATACTGGCTTTAAATGGATGAGATAATGCACAAAAGTGTGCATACTTGGTAAGTCTATCAACTACCACCATAATGACACTCTTTCCTTCGGACTTGGGTAAACTTGTGATAAAATCCATTGAAAGCTCCTCCCAACATTGACTTGGAATGGATAAAGGTTGTAGCAGACCTAGGGTCTTAATTGTCTCAACTTTATTTTGTTGGTAGACCCAACTTTCCGCCACAAAATTTTGAATATCGGATTTAAGGCCATCCCCAAAAAAATCTTTCTTGACCCTGAGGTAAGTTTTTAAAAATCTCG
Source organism: Pinus albicaulis (assembly GCA_034641835.2). Classification (NCBI taxonomy): domain Eukaryota; kingdom Viridiplantae; phylum Streptophyta; class Pinopsida; order Pinales; family Pinaceae; genus Pinus; species Pinus albicaulis. The sequence goes on from CM076576.1 coordinate 142,700,292, forward strand.
AGTGTCCTTTTAAGGGAGAGGTGTGCAATTCCAAAAGAATCTTTTGTTTTAGTTGGGAATTCTTACAAAGATATAAGCGATCTTTATACCATAATGAATCATTTTCCAGCTAAATGTATCAGATGCACTAGGATCTTACTACAACTTTTGAATGAATGTCTACACTTCTTCGTCATTCTTCCATTCCTCCCTTGCTTCGATTATCCAATTTAATTGGATAATAGAAATGGCACAAAGAAATGCTTCCACATCCTCATTCTTTCTTGAGAGTGCATCTGCAACAAAATTTTGCTTCCCTTTTTTGTAGATGATTTAAAAGTCATAACCCAACATCTTTGTGACCCATTTTTGTTGCTCTTATAAAGATAGTCTTTGGTCCAAAAAGTATTTAAGACTGTCATGATTAGTTTTTACCTTGAAGTGTCTTCCCATAAGGTAAGGTCAACATTTCTTTAGTGCATGTAGTATTGCTAACATTTCCTTCTGATAATACTTTTTTTAAATACTTTCCTTTGATTGGATGGCTTTCAAAATCAATGGGTCTTCCCTCTTGCATTAAAACAACACCAATTCCATTTTCTAAGGCAACACATTCCACAATAAAAAAATTTGTGAATTTTGGCATAGTTAAGACCGGTCCTTGGCACATTGCCTCTTTAAGATGTTCAAAGGCCTTAGTTGCTTCTCGAGTCCAAGAAAATGCATATTTTTTCAATAATGTTGTTAGAGGTGTTGCTATTCTCCCACAATTATTAACAAACTTGTGATAATACCATGTTAACCCAAGAAATCCTCGCATATGCTTTATGGTTGTGGGGATTTCCTTGATGGATTTAATTTGTTTAGGGTCTACCTTAGCACCCTCGTAAGATACAATATGACCCAGATATTCCACCTCCTGTACTCCTATGAAACATTTGGAGGCTTTTTCATATAATTGTTTTTTCTCCAATAGTTTGAGCACCCTCTCAACATGTTGAACATGATCCTCCCAAGACTTGTTGTAGATTAGTATATCATCAAAAAATACTAACACAAATTTTCTAAGTAAGGGTTTGAAAATGGAATTCATCAACCCTTGAAAAGTAGAAGGTGCATTAGTAAGGCCAAAAGACATGACCAAAAATTCAGAATGACCCTCATGAGTTCTGAATGTTGTTTTCAGAATTTCTTTAGTCTTCATTCTAATTTGATGATATTTTGAACGAAGATCCAACTTGGTGAAGTAAATTTCTCCAGTAGTAAATTTATCTTTAATAGTGAGATTGTTGAGCTCCCTATAATCCGGACACATGCGCCATGATCTATCCTTTTTGTGCACCAATACTACTGGAGCAGAGAAATATTTTTTACGAGGTTGAATTATAATGACCTCTAGCATTTTTGCAATCATATATTTAATTTCGCTCTTTTGGGCATAGGGATATCTATAAGGCCTTATGTGTGGAGGAACACTTCCTGGAATCAAATGAATAACATGATCATGATCACGAAAAGGTGGGAGGCCTTTGGGAGTCTCAAGTACCTTGGAAAGATTGTCCAAGACTTTTTGGAGTCTAGAGAAATAGATGATTTCGATGTTTGAAACTCTAGTGAGCATACTTGTGCAAATACGCCCCATTGTTCTTTATTTAGAAGATTTTTCATGCCATTAGAGCTGATTGTATTTCATGTTTTCCCTACGATACCCCTTAATTCAACTTACTTTCCTTCCCAAAAAAATTCAAGAAAAGTTCTTGAAAACCCAAAGATTGTAACCATTGAGCTCCTAGTACAACATCAACACCATCCATTGCAATGGAAAGAATTGGGTTATTGAATACATATTCCCCCATGGTTAGCTTTATATTATGGCACTTTCCAGAGTAATTTATAGTTCCTCCATTTGCAACCATCACTTGACACTCTAGTGTTGGATATAGGAAGCAATTTAATTCCTTGTCTATCTTACAATGAATAAAAATATGGGTACTACCTGAATCAATCAACACTATTACCTTTTTATTCTTCATATGTCCTTCTATCTTAAGGGCTTTGTTAGTCATCAGTAATTTTTGTTGATATCAAAAGATGATTGAATTATGATACTGGATTTCTAGAAACAAGATTTTAGAAATATTGTGAGTTCTAGAAATCTCATTGCCTTCATTATCCTAAGTCAAAATGCTTCACTAATTTTCTTGTCTCTCTACCTCCTAAAAAGTCTACCCCACTACTGCAAAAAAGGGATTTTTCTCATTTTTGCCTGTTTGCCTCATTTCATTTCCTCACTTTCACTCTCATTCATAACTCTCTTCCTCTGAAAAAACCCATTTTCCTTTCCCCTAAACCCTCATAAAACCCTTCATTTCATCATTTTTCCTTTAAAACATATTAAACAACGTAAAAATTCTCTTTTTTACATTGTTTAAATCCAAGTTCTTATCCATCGGGTCCTTTAACTTTTATCATAAAGTCCTCTTTATGTTAAAAACCCGCTCTTTGTATAAATCAGGCCTTAAGCCCCTCTCTGCTTAAAAGCCCCAACTCCTCACACCCCGTAAAACCTTGGCCTCCGCTTATTCTTAGCCCCTTCATTTAAATAAAACTCCACCCCTATTCGTTTGATTAAACCCTCTAAACCTTATTATAAAGGCCTCTAACCTTTGAAATATTAAAATGCAGGCTCGCTTTCCCTCACCCCACCTTTCATTTCATCGAACCATCTCCATCGTTGATCGGGATCTGTTCCCCCGATCCAACGGCTGTCGCATCCCCAACTTTGCCCCGCATTGTTATGACCCTGCGCTACCCGACAAAGATCTCCACCTCACCTCGCCCCGGGTCCCACCTTCCACTATCCCCCGACTCCATTCACATTGTGCCACCTGTCCCGGGTCTCCACCCCCCAAATCTGCTCGCCGCTCCTCAAATCATTCCGCACCATCGATCTCATTACCCGAGATCCGACGGCCCAGAACGCATATCACGTAAAAAGTTGCGATGGGTTTGATGATTCACAACCCGCGCGAAATAGGCGGTTTTCCGCCTCCCACGCGACAGTCACTCTATGGTATTGCGTCCATTCCGCCCCAAACCACTTACCACCTCCAACCCACACGATAAACCACCCTAGTTTATCAAAACCACCTTTCACCTTCGTGCCAAATTCAAAAGTTCTTCCCGCCTCCGTTTGAATTCCTCCAAGTTCCGCCTCTGGAACCTTGCCTCTGCTCCATTTCTCCCTCTGCAACCAACTCCCAACCACCCGAAACCCCTGAAAATGCATTCAAGCTCGCTCCCGCATGGTTTTTACTAAAATTTTGTGTTTTGTGCAGGTTTTTCATGGCGAAAGGGGTCTAAAGTGCCCTCCCACAGTCCATAAAAGATGGATGAAACCTTGGGTGACGATCCAAGGGTCTTAATCCAGAATTGGGGAGATCAAAGGCCTTCTTAGGGTTTGATCGACGATGAAGCATGCTCATCGATTGATTATAAACCCTCCGGCACACAAAGAAACACGTCCCTGCACACAGAGGACACGAATAGTCAACAAATAGCGAAGCAAAGAAAGAAAGGTTAAAGGATTAATCTCATATCAAAAGGAAAATCAAGGAGATTAATTCATAGAGCAGAAAGTAAAGAGCAAACAACAAGGCATAAAGATAGAACAAAGGACAGATTAACCCAAGACAAATTCGAATGACTCAGCTCACAACAATTATTCCTCTCAAAGATATTTTTAGCCACCTAAGTGCTTTGTTTCCTTCAAAAAAGAACTAAGCAGTTATTGAGCTGAGTCAGAGATATTTTATCTGTCAAACAGTTATTGTAAAAGTTATGAATAGGCCTTAAAGTCAAACAGTTCACCTATTTTTCCTCAGGAGTTAAGATGGAAGTTATTATTCAGAGAAATATTTGCAGATATTCTTGCCTTGAGCCTTGCATGGTCTTTAAAGTTGGGAATGCACTTACTCTGTAATAAATGATACTCAAACGCTACCGTAGGCTTCACCTCCTCATTTGCAGCATAAATACTGCATCTGAACTCATTATCTTGTTGGCATTTGATGACTTTTTGAAGCAATACACAGTCTCTTGGAAGTTGAAAAGAAATTGATGTCTTGGAACTTGTGGATGTCCTGATTTGTTTGTTGATGGAGGAGGCTAGATCACTGGATCCCTGAGCTTGGTTGTTGGTGAAGTGCTTCTAATATGTTATTGTTATTTCTTGTTATCATTATGTTTCCACCTTTCTATGTTGCAGTAGAATGAAAGTTTTAGGCTAAGAAATGTCTTCTAAAAGCACCTTGGTTCTATTTATTCTTCACCACCTTAATGTTTTCTTCTGCTAGGATATTTTAGAGAATTCTTAATTTCTCTCTAGACACCCTAACCCTATTTATTTCATAAATAGTTGAATACAGTTGGTTTCAAGCATGATTTATGGTTTTCCCTGCTTACTTGCTACTACTTAAACACTATTTTTGAAGTCTCTCTCTAAAGTACCATTCTTTAAAGTCTGCCAAAGACGTTTTGTTTCAATCATACCCTTTGTACTTTCTTAACTAATTGTTTTAGAGATCTTCATAACTATAATCAAGGATGTTTAGGAGTTCCCGCTTCTCTGATTACAATTATATGTGTGTCTTAAGTGCTTTTTGTCCTTGAAGGTGAGATCACTAGAAGTTAAGTTTGTCTTGAATTATCATTTGCTGAAGTGTGGATTGTAGAATTTATGGTTTTCCCTGTCTATTGATTGCCTCTTCATGTTTTGTGATATTTAAATCCCTTTGTTAAGAAGTACATATGACAAAGGATTCTTAATTGCCCTTTACCTTACTTTTTATTCTTACAATTGATGTCCATCTCATTACCCTTAAAACTTGAAGATCCATTGGCCAAGTCAGATTTTCCCTATGATGCTCCCCGATCCATTGATGAACTTATCATGACTTCCATTTGACTCCATTTCCCAATGACTTAGAGATTTCCTCAGTCTACCTATGTTTCTTGATCATTATACCCAACCAAAACAAACAACAAAACCTCACACTTAATAACTAGCCTAAAATCAACCCTACAAAGCAAACAAGTTCATATCCCTTGCAAACAAATAGAGAGATCCCTCTGTGAGTCGAGGAAGGCTAGGTCCTAGGGCTCCAAAGACTGGTTCCATGTTGCCTTGTCATTTGGTATGCCAATCTGCCAAATCACAGGACTCGAACTGGCTTGAGGAGTGGTAATTCCTGCCAATGCATTATAATATATGGTCGGATCCTTTTCTTCTTTCTCTAAGGTCAGTTCCTGGTGTATATCCTCTTCTTTTGAAGCTTCTTGTTCCTTTTCTTCCTCCTCTTCACAATCTATGTAAAATAATTTATTCTCAACACACTTATGGCCTTTAGTGTATTTGTTATCACAACTGTAACAAAGCCTTTTTGTTATTTTTTCTTCCAATTGTTGTGGTGTCAACCTTGTAGGTTGTGGAAGGCTAGGAGCAGCAACACTTCCATGTTTATAGTTGTGAGTGGTAGGCTTCCTTGTTGCCATAATTTTTCTTTCAAATTTTCTTTCCAACCTGAATGCCTTCTCCAATGAATCAAGTTCCCAAAGGCGAACTTAATGTTCGATGTTATCCTTTAAAGTCCCTATGAATACATCAATCATATGCTCCTCTGGAATATCATTTACCCTTATATTCAATTTTTGAAGTCCTTAGTGTGCTCCGCCATCAAACCCTTTTGTTTGAGATTTATCAATTGGCTAAATAAGGTGTTGCTCTTTGTATGTTCATAATGTGCTATCATTTCCTCCGTAAAAATTGACCAAGTGACAAATAGTTTACGAGAACAAAACCATAAATACCATACAAATTTATTGGGTTCTAAATATAAAGTTTTAATGTGTACCTTGTGTGTGTGTTGTACATTATGGAGATCAAAATATTGCTCCATCTGTAGTATCCATGTTACCAGATCCTTGCCATCAAACTTCCTCATATTGATCTTTGGAATATGGTGTCTCTTCAATCCAACGTTAGAGTCTATGAAATCATGATTGACATTTTTTTTGTTCTCATCACGAGTTTCATCTAATACCTTTTCGCCATTAGGAAGCATTTCTTGTATCAACTTTGTCAAACCTTCCATGTCTGCTTTTAAACCATTCTTTAAATCTTCCATATTGCCTTTCATTTTTGTTTATATGTCATCCTTCAAACCTTTCATGTCTAATTTTAAACCATTCTTCAAACCATCCATCTTAGCTTCCATTTCATTTTTTGTTACTCTTTGCGAGAGCAAAATTTGTTGCACTTGGTCTCATAAGTTTGATATATCATGTTGCATTTCTTTCTCTTCTCCATGCATCATAGTAGAGTTTTCTGGTTATTTACTAGTTGTTTCCATTTTCTTTCTCCGAGTAATTTTCAAATGAAACAATGATATTTATGCTTCAGTATGCCCCTTGAATCACTTCAAAATGATTTTTCAAACAAAACTAATGCAATTTTTATTTTTAAATACACACATTTTTCTTTGCTTTGTAGGAGCTCGATTTTGAATCTATTGTATCTTTGTAATTTAGGATCCCCAAGATTTGAACGTCCTATTGTAGACCTCTGAGTCTTCTTTCCAATGCCACAGGTCAAACCTAATTTGGATTCTTCAATGTAAAGTTATGCATGATCTCCTACAGTGTCCTAATTATGGAATGGTTCAGTAGAGAGAAATTGTACGACGTGCAACATGTCACTATTTCGACCTTTAGCTCTAAAATTGATACATAAGAAACTACAATCCGTGCGATTTCATCCACTTTTTACAAAATTCAAATTTGATGCTTGAAATGAAAGTTATGACAATTTTCCCATGCTCACCTATTTGAGATGAAATTTTGGAGCTTGCAAAAACCCTAACTTCCTCAAATTATATCTCCAAAAATATTGTGAACCAACATCTAAAATTGGAACACGAGGTTCCCCAGTATTTAGACTCCACGTGGTTTCAATTTAAGTTTTTGAAGCTTCGTAGAAGAAACTTTATAGCAAAAATTCCAAGATGACCTGTTTCAAGAAGTGAAACACTAGAATCCAAAGCTCTGATACCAAATTTTATGCAACTAGCTCACAAAATAGAATAAAGATACGCCAACGACTTAAAAATTATCCACTTCGAGGGGGAAACCTCCTTTACATTAAATAAATGAACAATTTTTGGATGATACAAATGAAAAAACCTACTTTCTATATATAGGAGTCTAAGGGGTCACAATATAATTAGAGCCTACATAACAATAATAATGTAAGGCACAAAAATAACAATATTTGGCTTCTATGGGGCACAATAATAACAATATGGGCACTACATGGGCACAAAAATAACAATAAGGGGCTACACTAGTATTATAAGGACCTAACAGGCTCCAACAATTTTAAAATGGTGTGCAATTAAAGGTAGAGCGCTCTCGGAGCGAATCAACATACATTTGAACAATGCTAAGATTGTAGCAGAACCTTGATGTTTTAAAGTATGCGGTGGTTATGATAGTGAGAACCCCTAAGGAGTTGTTTTTCACAACAACACATAGGAAGATCAATGGTCAACATTCATCCTTGGGGCCCTCTCTCGATTTCTCAAAACAACGATGGGAACCCCCAATGGCAGGAAATGGTTTCTATGGAAACCACTTATCGAGCATGAGGAATTCAAGCAAGCAAGTCTCATTCCTACATGGCATATCCTATTGGTCCATGTCATTATCTTGTACATCTCCACATCATCATATTTTATTTTTCCCGCTCTTGTATAAAATGAATAAAGCATGTTCTCCTGCCTACCATTGGCTCTGTCATCCATTGCAAAGCATTGTGACATGCGTCTAGAATTAATCATCATCTCCGCGTTAGAACCCAGTTCTAATCACCTGCAGGCACTAAGTAATTCATAACCCCATAATTTGACATTGTTTTCTCATTGAATTATAAACATGGAGGAAATCCCTAAATCAACTAAGAAGCCTACACTCTTTCTACTAACATTCCATATACCCTTAATGGACAAGAGGCTGACATACCTTATCTCGTTTGTCCTCTCAAACTTACGGAAGTGTGACGAGATATTTTTTACCATGCATGTGATTCTATAGACCCTTTTCAAACTATCAAATCATGCCTATGTGATGAATTGTCCCACAAAATTACCATTTCACTGAATTTGTATGTTGGTTGTTATCCTCTCTTGTTCGTAATTTAAATTTTATTATGTGTTCGTCAGGAAAGAATATATTTGAAATTACTCCAGAATTAATCTGTCAAGATTTCAATTTTCTGGTTGTGGAAAATACTTAAGACTTTTACTGATAATTCTCCACTTTTTACTTATAGAAGACTTCCCAAGGAAAGCCAAGAAAAGTTGTTTGAACTCATTCGACTTCCCAATTCTCAAACCCCTCCAACAACAATAAAATATCCTATGGCCTCTATTTTCTTTAGTTGCAAAACCTCTTCTTGCTATAATTGTGTCTATATTAGGAGAAGATGATATTGGGGTTGTCAATGAACAAGCCCTAAGGTTCTTAAATTAAATGTTGCAGCCAAATATTGTGTTGGACATCCCCTCATATTTAACAACTCTCTTATCTTTCAATTCCAAAATTTTCATATTGTTGGTTGTTTTAGAAACCCTTCTCTCCTTCTTTATCTCTTTTTGTATACACATATTGATGAATTGAATGAATTGAGCTTGAGTATATGTGATGTATATGTGATTCAAAAAATCTATGAAGGCTTGTAGTTGAATGGACTACTATTGTAAAAAGGGATATTAGTGAAGGCTTTTCTTATTATTTATCATCTTTTATGGCTACTCTATATAAAATTATGAACAACCAGCCACCTCCAAGAATTTTACTAGAAGAAAATATACCAGAGTTGGGAACTAGTATATCTTTGAAGATTATATAGAAATAATATTATATGGAGCAGAAGTGCATGTTGGAAAATGTAATAGGTCAGCTATTAAAACAACTCTCCGTATCCTTGATAAAAGCTTGTGAATTTCAGTTATATTCTTATTATTTTTTGTTAGGTATTTTCATCAAACAATTGTCAAGAGTATAAACCATGAAGATCATAAAAGATAGAGGACACAAAATATAGGCTCTAAGCCAGGGAAAAACCCTCCAAGGGGAAATCCAAGAAAGAATTTATTCTCTTCTTTTAGATTCAGTTCAAATGAGAATTCTAAGACCCCAAGACCAAAGTCAAGACCTCCTCCAAGCACCAAGTCAGCCCTCCAAAAATCAATTTGATGCAATTCACTGATTAACCATGTCAACAAATGTCAAATCTCTTTCAATTTTCTCTACTTCAGTATTTTGGTCTTCAACTTCACATCTGCCTATTTATAAATTTAGGTACCTTTACAATGAGTCTGCTAGCAAGGCTAGACCTTCGAATACCTCTAATGACACCTTCACTAACCAAAAAGCAGACTACAAGGAGAGAAAATAGAGATCTGCTATTTTTAGGAATTTGAAACCTAATAGGACTCTAATACACTTTATTACATTTAACAAACTTTAAAAACCCCATGCTTACTGTTAGCCACCTATAATATTTTGTTATACCAAAAGGTGGCTAAATCTGTTTTGAGCCTTCAAGGAACAATTTTTCATTACTAAAATTTGTTGGCTCTTGAAGACTCCTTGTAGGCCTCATGCCTCTGTCCAAAATCTTCATTACTTTTCCTATTAATTCTGCTGATTTCCTGTAAGAAACTGCTGAAGAAACCATCATTTTTCCCCGTTCTCCCACTCATAACTAACATTCATTTGCTCCCCCTTTTCTCCATATTATTTCCCTACCTTTCATAAGTTTCTCCCTCCATTCGTGAAAATCCTCCTGACATGGTTTAAAACTTCTGGTTGAGCTGTGCCGAACCCCCAGAATCCCCTTTAAAATCTTTCCCCTAACCTCTGTTGGCCATTTTCCTCCCTTACCCCCCTATCGTTCCTTTCCTCGGCCTTCAAATTCCATTTAAAAAGGCCAAAACCCACTTTCCGACCTTAATATAGGCATAAGCCCCCTCCCGCTAGCCCCTTTCAAACCACTTCCCCGCACATGCCCTGGCGCTGGGACCAAGTGCTTAATTCCCAAGCGCTAATCGCAATCGGAAGTCGGGCGGGTGCACAAATCCTTTGTAAATAGTCAAAACTCCGATGCGATTTATTTATAACAATAAGTCTGGCGATGCGTTCCGCACCGTTGATCTTCCGCGGAGATCTGACGGTGGAGCGCTAATCGCAGCCCCCCGCCCGATCGCAATCGCAATGCTTCAAGTGTGCCCTCCGATCAATCGCAGTCCATACCTCCGATCTTCCGATCCTGCTCTCCCTCCGATCTATTCTTGACCGTTGATCTAATCCTTGATCCAACGGTCCACGCAAAATCGCATCTCAATGTTTCCCCCCCTTGCGATTACCCCCGATTCATTCCCCGCCGTCGATCTGGTCCTCAGATCAACGGCCAGTGCTCAATCGCAAAATTTCAATCGCATCCCCTTATCTGCCACCCCCGATCGAGACCCTCCGATTAAATCTGGACCGTCCACGTGTCCAGATCGGACGGTCCAAAACTGCTCCTCCTTATTCTTCTCCCGCTATCCTTTTTGCCTTTCTTTGCAGATCTCCACCGTTGGTTGCCTTCATCCGACGGCTACGCTCCTCCCCCGCCATCCGAAGCAATTTTAACCTATTCCTGCAGGATTTCTTAACTGTTGTTGTGTTTTGCAGGTGTTTTAATGGTTTTCCATTATAGAATGAAGGAAAGCCGAGGGATGGGAAAGACGTTTCCTGTGCCTTCTGGCTATCTTAAAGAGGCCATTCACGGGGCTCTATTCCATGTCTCGTCAGTACTCTATGAGTATTGATGCCGTAAAGCCCAGTGCGGGTCTGCACATCGACAAGACACTGTTTTAAATCAAACACAGTTAAAGAGTATCAGTTTTGAGAATAAAGCACAACAGATGAAGATTGAAGACAATTTTTATGGGGATTACGGCTAAGACAGTTATCAAAAGCCTAATCCCCAATCTAAAACACAGTTTAAAGGAAAAACCTAAAGTGTTTTATCAGACAAAAAGCCTCCACCGCCACATCTGAGGCAAATTGATTCCTCAACTACCACCGAGCCACCTGTTGCCTCGAACCATTCAGAACAGAGGCCGAAGTTATTGCTCGAAGAAATATCTGCCTCCAGCATTGTCAAGAGGTTATTTCTGCAAGGAAACCAATGAATAAATATCTGCAGAGTTATTCCAAAACAGACACAGAGCCTTAAAGTCAAACAAAGCTTCCCCCGAGCTTTGATATTTATTGTGAAACAGTTAATGTAGTGATCCACCTGTAAATTTTTCCCTCGAGCCTCTCAAAGGGCCGAGAAGTCTTCACTTTGCATTAACTGTCCTTGAGATATTTTGTTAAAATCTCACCTCCTCATCTTCCTATAAGTATTTCTACATAAGATGAGGAGTTGTTGGTTGCAGAACCTTGAAATGCACTTGAGCTTGAGACTTCTTTTTGTACATAGTATTCACTGGCCCTTGAAGCTCTGTTTGTGCTAGAGTAGTTAGGTTGAATAGTGAAGATGATTGCTGAACTGAAACATTGGACTTGAAGTTTGTAGCTCGTTTGACATCAATATAAAAGCTATTTCATGGGATCCTGATCTATATTGACGATGATGTTATTCTCATTTGTAACTTGTTGTTTTATTTCTGTTTTCATGTTGTTTCATTCTCCACTGTAAAGAACAGTTTAAACAGGGTTAGGACCTGCTGTATATCAGTAACCTTCTCTGGCTGAGAAATCTTTATTTGAATGTTTTCTTCCAATCTGTGTTATTTAGGAATGACTTAATTAAGTTTAGGCATGAGAATGCTGGCGTTCCCTCATTTTATCGTCCTAGCTGAATATTATTTCTGAACGTTACTTTCAGTATATGTTATGTGATGATGAACTGAAGGAAGATATGGTTAGCCCTGGTCCCAGACTTGTCTGCATAACTAACATATTGTTTCCCTTGGAATGTGTTAAAAGCTGGCTAGTTTAGAAGCACTTGCTAGATCTTAGACCATTCTGTGTTATCGTTGTGTTTCCCCTTGTTTTGTATGTTTTCTATTGGAAGTGTGTCAAAGGTTGGTTGGTTTAAAAGTACTTACCAGATCCTAGTCTGCTTTCGTGTCCTTCTTAAAGTGTTTGTCAAAGGCTGACTGGTTTAAAAGTACTTATCAGATCCTAGGCTGCTCTTCGTTCTGCATCTGTTTAATTCCCCTTCTTGATGTATCACTCCATTCCATAAATCAAAATTTAAAGAGATCCTTAGACATAGATGACTAGCCCCTTGTATCACACTTGATGTTGTTGTTCAATTAAAGCCCAGATATGACTCCATAGCCCAATGGACTAAAAACCAGCGTTATATCTATCTATCTGCCAAAACTGTTCTATTTGCTTGCAAATTCTCACTTTTGAAACTTTGCACTTAGGACTTTCCCCTCAAGTAACATTTCATGCTCAACCATCCAAAACAAAAAAAAACCCTTGGCCTTCATAACTAGCCTAATATCATTACCTTAAGCTTTTCAAAGACAATATCCATCTTTGCACATATTGGAGAGATCCCTCTCCAGATTCAGGAGGGCTAGATCCTAGAATCCCAAAGTTTGGTTGAAATGATGTTAACTCTGTGATTGGACTCTCCCAATCTTGCTAATAAATTACAGAGACCTAACATTTCTGGCGACTCTGCTGGGGACCCTTACCCAGAATCTTCATAACATTTTGAGAGTCAAAAGCAACCTTTTCAAGCACTACCAAGAAATGGTAATTAAGATGAAACTCAATTGAATCAGTGACAAACTAGGTCAGTCCTAGGATTCTTTCGAGTTTTTATCTAACCTTGGAAAATCAGCTAGCTTAGCCATAAGGATAGACTGTCTTTGTTTCATAACCGTAGCTAAGTTTTGAGGCAAAGTTAGGATATTCTTCCGAACCACAAGTAAAAGAAATTTAGAAAATAACAAAAACATTTCAGATTGGTAGTAAAACACTAGTTTTGATATCTTTTGTACGTCTTTGATGTGTTTTACTTTATACTCTTAGACAGAGTCTGGAAAGGGCCAGGTAGCCTCCGGGTCTCATCCTCTTTTGGGGGTGACATATCTGGTGAATACCCTCCCAGTCAACCTCTGGTTAGAGTTTGTTGTGTTTTGAGATATCCTTGAAAGGAATGTTTCACAAACACTGTGGTGGACAGTGTACTCCTTTGAAAAAACTCTGAACTTTTCACCTGGCGACTCCACAATCCTGAACAGACCTTAAGACTCCACTGGGAAGAACCCTTATCATTATAAAATCATTCAAACTCAGTTAGAGGACTGTGGGATTTGAAATCGTAAAACAGATTGGTGAACCTCTCTAAGATTGTCATATCTGGTTGAACTTCTCTTGTTTTAGGTCTAAACAACATAGCATAGTGGCTTCTAAAAAGATTCACACTAGAGCCCATCCAAACCCTAACCCACCTGAGATAGTTGATAATCCAGAAAGTATCCTTTGGAAGTCTCCTAAGGTTAAATTATTAATTGTTTTCAGATCACCCTTGAGAGCTAATTCAGTCCCTGAAAATCTTTCAGCTCTGCAACAATCACAAACCGACTTAGTGAACCCATTTAGGACTAGGTCATTTGATGATATAATCCAGTTAGACTTTGAATCTTCACTTTCATCTCCTGAAACAAGTGAACATCCTGGTAGCAGGGAAACAACACCTCCTGATTTACATTTCCTTCACAATTTAGGTGTCTCTCATCCAAGATCATCTCAACAGTCTACTCCTGGTCCATCCACTTCTAATCATCTCAACAGTCTACTCCTAGTCCATCCACTTCTACTCACCCTACATCCACTGTTCAAACCACTTCACCTCAGCCCACTTTCCCTTCTGTAAATCCACCTTCACCTCCTGCCATGGCAACATGGTATGCTCCCTTAGTCCTTCCTGTACCATTAGTCAATCTTCCACAGGACTATCAGTCCAAAATTCCATTATATGATGCTAGTAATACCATAACAGCATCTCAACATGTGGACAAGATGAATGACTACTTTGACAGAAATGAAATTGATAATGACTCTGTCAAGTTGAGACTATTTGCTCAAAGTTTTGGGGGGAGAAGTAAGAAAATGGTTTAAAGGTTTAACCCCCCATAGTATTAACGATCTCCAAGCCTTCCATCAAGCATTCTTAAACAAATTGGAAGTGAGGAAGAATCCTCCCCAAGTCCTTGCTGACTATAACAATCTCCATAGGAACCCTGGGGAAAGTGTACAATCTTATTGTACCAGATTTAACAGCGTCTATAATGCACTTTCCCCTGAACTAAAACCTCCTCAGGGCTCAGCTTTAAACAAATTTCCTGAAGGATTTGATCCAGACATGACATATTCACTTAGAGAAAGAGTCTTTGCAACTCTTGAAGACATGCAAAGGGGTGCTCTTTCTGTGGAAGTAAACTTGATGGAGAAAAGAGCAAGAATGAAGAGCGAGAAGAGAGTATCTTTTAGAGAGGAATCCACCCCTTCCACTTCAAGCTAAAAGATGGAGAAAATGATGGAAGAAATGATGAAAGAGATGAGCATAATTAAGAGAGCACAAGCAAATCAAAATCAAACTGCTCCTCAAAATAGAAACCAGAATCAGAATGTTAGAAGGAACCAACCTCCAAACAGACCCAGGGAAGATGATCAACAGATCACTCATCCCTTTCATCAAAACTATGTAAGTGAGGTTGAACAAATAGAAGACATAGCAGAGGAAGAGGATATCAACATGTTTGGGGAAGAGGATGATGACTTTGAGGTTCATTATGATAATAAACAAGGTCTTTACACACCTTACGACGACAAAAGAAATGATAATGAAAATTATTATCGGGACATGGAAAATGTCGTCATAGAACCTCAAAGAGAATATGACCTTAGAAGCAAGACTAGTCAACAAGCCCCCAACACCAAAACCTCTGACAAATCCTCTCAAAGTAGCACTGCAGCCAAGCCCAAAATAGCCAAACAAAAAGACAAAACAGTGGCTGATAATTCTGGTAAGGATAAAGAGAAAAACACTCAAAATTCTGAAAAACAGAGTGCAGACATCAGCAGTACTAACACTTCAGCTAGTACTCCTTCTACAATAGTTGTGTCAAATAAAACAAATCAGCAAGCTGTAATTGTTGATAGAGTGACAGCTAATAAGGTTGAAACAAGTGCTTCAAAGAATCAAACCCCTTTCAGCCTGGAACAGGAAATCTTAAAGATCAAAATCTCTGTTCCATTAACTGAGTTAGCTGCCCAACATGTATATAGGAACCAAATTTTGAAGGTTTTAAATATAGAGGAAAATGGAGATACAGTTAATCTTAGTGACGACCTACCAGAGTTGATTTTTGGCCCTAATATTGAAGGGAAGTTTCAAGAAGGACCAGTTCCTCCCTTTTATGTGAGTTTGAACATTCATGACAAAATTCTACACAACGCTATGCATGATTCCGGGGCTTCTCATAATTTAATGCCTAAAGCTGTGATGGAGAGCCTTGGTTTAGAAATTAACAGACCCTACAAAGACCTATACTCCTTTGACTCAAACAGAGTAAAATGTCTAGGATTGATCAAAGACCTCTGTGTTAACCTAGCCCAGATTCCAGCCAAATGTTTACTCATGGACATTGTTGTGGCTGATGTTCCCCCAAAGTATGGAATGCTTTTATCAAGATCTTGGGGAGCTAAGTTACAGGGGACTATGGAGATGGACATGACATATGCGACCATCCCGGTTTTCAATCAGACCAGAAGACTTTACAGGGAGTCTCATATGCAATACACGGTTACAGGTCAAGACAGACCACGAAACTCTCCTATATATTCTGTCAATACAGGCCTTGATTCTTTTATCATGTTTAACAATGAAACTCCTAGTGAACAAGTCACTTTAACAGAATTAAAGGCTGACAGGGAAGAAGAGTATAATAACGCAGAAGTGTCCAAACATTTTGCCACATGTGAAAACATTAGTAAACAAAGCATAGGTCTTGATTCGCCGGTTATGAGCCCATTGTTGTTAGGACTTAACAACCCAGAAAATACCCCTAACATTTCCGGCAACATCCCTCAATCTATTGAAGAATTTGAGGAGTCAAAACAAATTCAATTGGGTGCTGCTAATCATGAACAGTCAGAAGGCACCATAGTTAAAAAGGACAATCGCCAAACCGACGAAACCAAAGACAGTCCTTTATGGAGTATGTATTTTGATGGGTCATGCACTAGAAATAATGCTGGTGCAGGGGTTTGGATCATTAACACTGAAAACAACCACACATAATGCATCTCATGCAAATTAAACTTTCAGTGTTCCAACAACATAGCAGAATATGAATCCCTTCTCTTAGGCTTGCATCTCTTGAAGAAATTAGGAGCCCGAAGAATTAATGTGTACGGGGATTCTGAGTTAATCATTAGGCAAGTCAATGGGGAGTATAATGCGAATCATCCCAGACTTAGAGCCTATCGGAATGATGTCATGGATCTGTTGACAACATTTGAGGAGTCAAACCTGAGTTTCATCCCAAGGGAAAAGAACATTATGGCCCACAATTTAGCCTTTGCGGCCAGAACATGTCTAACGCCATATGAGACTGGAGACAACACAACTCCGATAAAATTTAGACCGGCAGTGCCTGATAACGAAAAATATTGGCAAGTGTTTGACAATGACAAACAAATAGAAGACTTCATGCAATTCAGAAATGAGTTCGAACTGCATAGTTCAGATTCAGATTATGATACAGACTGCAGTGAAGAAAACTTTCTTGGTGAAGAAGAATCATCTCCTCAACCTGCCAATATTAACCTATTGTCTAGCAAACTTAGGAACAAAACAGAATTAAGTGCAGAGTTAGAAACAGAAGAATTACAAACTCTGCATTCTAAAGATGAAAATTTGCCGAGTGGTCTAACGCCTTTAGAGGAGTTGTTCAATTTTAACGATGTGGCCAATAAACCAAAACTGGAACCTGTAGAGACTGAAGTAGAGGAGTGCAATATAGGCAGTGAGGAAAAACCGAAAATGATCAAACCGTCCAAAACTTTGCCAGCTCACATTAAACTCAAATACATAGAGTTGTTCAAAGAATTTTCTGATGTTTTTGCTTGGAGTTACGAAGATCTCAAATCCTATGACACTGAAATAATACAGCACAAAATCCCTCTTAAAGAAAACCAAACACCATTCAAACAGAAACTGCGCAGAATAAACCCTGTCCAGTTGCCATTGGTTAAGAAGGAAATCATGAAGATGCACGATGCTGGCATTATTGTCCCTATTAGATATTCTGAGTGGGTATCTAATCTGGTGTTCGTTAGGAAGAAGACTGGAGAAATCAGGCTTTGTATAGACTTTAGAGACTTAAACAAAGCTTCGTTAAAAGACAACTACCCTTTACCAAAAATGGATCACATTTTACAAAAGGTGGTGGGGTCTAAAAGGATTTCGTTGCTTGATGGCTATTCAGGGTATAATCAGATTTTAGTTCACCCTGCTGATCAATTAAAGACAGCTTTCACTACTCCATGGGGCACTTTCATGTATGTGAAGATGCCTTTTGGTCTAATGAACGCCGGAGCAACCTTTCAGAGAGCCATGGACATAGCATTCTCGGAAGAATTGGGCTTCTTCATCATTATCTATCTAGATGATGTCACTGTGTTTTCAAAAATAGATGAAGAACATTTAGAACATTTGAGAAAAGTTTTCGAGAAGTGCAAAAGGTTTGGAATATATTTAAACCCTAAGAAGACACTATTTGGTCTCCAAGAAGGTAAGCTTCTTGGACACATTATTTCAGAAGAGGGTATAAAGATAGATCCAAAGAGGATTGAGGCTATATTGCAAATCTCTCATCCTCGAAATATCAAAGAGTTACAGTCTTTCATTGGAAAGATTAACTTTTTGAGAAGGTTCATCCCTAACTTGGCAGAGCTCCTTAGAAATATCACAAACATGTTGAAGAAGGAGCAAGGGATAAAATGGACCTTGGAAGCAAATACATCCTTTGAGCTGGTGAAACAAGCATTAACCAAAACACCGGTTCTCATAAGCCCTGATTTTTCGAAAGATTTTTATATCTTCTCATTTGCATCAGAACATACCATTGCTGTTGTCCTTTTACATAAAAATCCACAAGGACAAGAGCAGCCTATTGCATTCTTTAGCAAGGCATTGAGGGATGCCCCTTTGAAGTATAATATTATGGAAAAGCAAGCTTTTGCTTTGGTTAAAGCATTGAAAGACTTCAGAGTATACATCCTTCACTCACACATCATTGCCTTCCTTCGTCCCAAGTTCAGTTATAAAAGACATTCTAACACAAGATCCAGATGGTAAGAGAGGTAAGTGGATTGCTGTTATTCTTGAATATGATTTAGAGATAAAACCCACTAAACTCATCAAAGGCCAAGGTCTAGCTAGATTAATGGTTGAATCCAATTTTGAATTTCTTGATATTAATGTGATTAATGCTTTGGACAGCCAAGAAGAATTCTCAACTCCCATTATTGAAAACCATTTTCTGAATTCTCCTTGGTATGCTGATATCGTTTATGTTTTGCTTAATTTAAACACGCCTCCTGGTTTATCGAAAACGAAGGCAAGGTTCTTAAAACTGAAAGCAGTAGACTATTGCATTATAGATAGGTGTCTTTATTGGAAAAATGCTAGTCGTATATTGCTTAAATGTATGCCTGAGTTTGATGCAGAGAAGATTAAGCAGGAATTTCATGAAGGAGAGTGTGGAGGCCATTTGTACTGGAAGTCAACAGCCAACAAAATTTTGAGGGCTGGTTTCTTTTGGCCCACCCTTTTTCCTGATGTTCACAAAATGACAACAACTTGCCATAAATGCCAATTGTTTGAGGGCAAGAGAAAATTATTACCCCTTCCTCTGCATCCAATCACTGTTGAAGCTCCTTTTCAACAGTGGGGACTTGACTTCATAGGTGAAATCCATCCTCATCTTCTGCCCAGCATAGATGGATCCTTACTGCCACAGACTATTTCACTAAATGGATAGAAGCCATTCCTTGTAGGCAAGCCAATGATTCAGTTATTATAAAGTTCATAGAAACCAATATCCTTTCCATATTTGGCTGCCCTACCAAGATCATCACGGATAATGCAGCAGCATTTAGAAGCAAGAAAATGGTTGACTTCTGTCATAAATACCAGATAACACTAGGGCACTCCACAGCCTATTACCCTCAAGGTAATGGACTTGCAGAGTCCTCCAACAAAAGCTTAGTGAACATAATGAAGAAATTGTTGGAAGACAATAAGAAGTCTTGGCACACGAAGCTGATCCATGCACTGTGGGCTGACAGATTAACATTGAAAAAATCCATTGGTATGTCACCCTTCCAGCTTGTATATGGTACAGATGCAATTTTTCCTAACAGCCTTGGTGTACCAGTTATGAAGTTAATTCAAGAGTTGCAGACTAAAGATAATGACATGATCAGAAGAATAAATCAGACCATTCATCTTCAGCAAATCAGAGAGGAAGTGTACAACAAAACATTGCAGAAACAGGACAGCATTAAGAAGTTTTTTGACAGAAGAAAAAAGGCCAGCAATTTCAAGATTGGGGACAAAGTGTTAAAGTGGGATTCAAAGAGAGAAGATAAGGGAAAGCATGGTAAATTTGACAATCTATGGCTTAGCCCTTACTCTATTCATTCAGTTGCTGGAAACAATGCATTCTTCTTACAAGAGCTGGATGGAACAGATTTGTTTGGAGGTCCAGTCAATGGCAGGATACTCAAGCATTACTTATCTTGATTCATGATATGTTTTTAAGCCTTCTTTTTTATTTTTTCCATTGTAAACATTTCATCCATCATTGCATTCAAAGTTATGAAAAATCAAAAAATACAAAAACAAAGAAAAATAAAAAGAGGGCAGAAATGAAAACAAGAAAGGCAAAGCCCCATGCCAAAAAAGAGAAATAAATTCTGAAAGTGTGCAAGCTCAAATGCCACTCCTTAGAAACACACTTCTAGTTAGTCAAATTGTTTAAACTTGACTAATTAGCTTTGAATTTTCTGCTGATAGGTTAGTGAATTTGATTGGCCAAACTGTTTAATCTTGGCTCATCAGTAGATAGATTAGGATAGAAATTAAGGTTCAAAGATGTTCAAAATCTGAACCAAAGTTTCCAAATAGAGATGACTCAAAACTGTTTTATTTTCTGAGTCAAAGAACGTGTAAATTTGGTTCTAAATCACTCAAAATCTGAACCAGAAGAAAAGAAAAGACAGCTCAAACAAAGTAAAAAAAAAAAAAAAAAAAATAGAGCTATGAAGAAAGGGAAGGCAGTACTTAAACTTTCAGATCTTAAGCCTTCTATTTTTATTTTTATTTTCTGCAAATAATAATCTATGTGCAGCTTGTTTTTATGCCATAGATCACAGCAAGTCAAACTGCTTAATCTTGACTTGGCTGTTTTTAAATTTCTGCTTTAGAATTTAGAGAATGAAAGTTTGTTGCACTGTTTAACCCCAACAGACAGTGGATTAGGTAGAGAAATATCTGAGCTCAACTGTTTAATCTGAGTTCAGGGAGAAATAAGGAGTAGAATTAGATTAGTTTTTATGCTTTCAAAAGAATAAAATGTTGTAAGAGAGTTTGCCAATCCAAGTGCACTCTAATAAGAAAAAATGTTAGATCAGTAGGATTGGGTAGGTAGAAAGCTTGTAGATGAAAATCCATTATTTTCATGGATGCTGAATATGTTTTCAGAACCAGATCATCCAGCAAAAGAGGGACAGCCCAATGGATCAGGCACAAGTCAGCGTCCCAGAGAAATCAAGTCCGAATTCTTGATGCCTTCAAGAAGGCACCATCCCCAAGTGGAGCCACTGTTAGCCACCTATAAAATTTTGTTATACCAAAAGGTGGCTAAATCTGTTTTGAGCCTTCAAGGAACAATTTTTCATTACTAAAATTTGTTGGCTCTTGAAGACTCCTTGTAGGCCTCATGCCTCTGTCCAAAATCTTCATTACTTTTCCTATTAATTCTGCTGATTTTCTGTAAGAAACTGCTGAATAAACCATCATTTTTCCCCTTTCTCCCACTCCTAACTAACCTTCATTTGCTCCACCTTTTCTCTGTATTATTTCCCTACTTTTCATAAGTTTCTCCCTCCATTCGTGAAAATCCTCCTGACATGGTTTAAAACTTCTGGTTGAGCTGTGCCGAACCCCCAGAATCCCCTTTAAAATCTTTCCCCTAACCTCTGTTGGTCATTTTCCTCCCTTACCCCTCTATCGTTCCTTTCCTCGGCCTTGAAATTCCATTTAAAAGGGCCAAAACCCACTTTCCGACCTTAATATAGGCATAAGCCCCCTCCCGCTAGCCCCTTTCAAACCACTTCCCCACACATGCCCCGACGCTGGGACCAAGCGCTTAAGTCCCAAGCGCTAATCGCAATCAGAAGTCGGGCGGGTGCACAAATCCTTTGTAAAAATTCAAAACTCCGATGCGATTTATTTATAACAATAAGTCTGGCGATGCGTTCCGCACCGTTGATCTTCCGCGGAGATCTGATGGTGGAGCGCTAATCGCAGCCCCCCGCCCGATCACAATCGCAATGCTTCAAATATTCCCTCCGATCAATCGCAGTCCATACCTCCGATATTCCGATCCTACTCTCCCTCCGATTTATTCTTGACCGTTGATCTAATCCTTGATCCAACGGTCCGCGCAAAAACGCATCGCAATGTTTCACCCCCTTGCGATTACCCGCCGATTCGTTTTCCGCCGTTGATCTGATCTGCAGATCAATGGCCAGCGCTTAATCGCACTGGAAGTTCAATCGCATCCCCTTTTGTGCCACCCCCGATTGAGACCCTCCGATTAGATCTGGACCGTCCACGTGTCCAGATCGGACGGTCCAAAACTTCTCCTCCTTATTCTTCTCCCGCTATCCTTTTTGCCTTTCTATGCAGATCTCCACCGTTGGTTGCCCTCATCCGACGGCTACGCTCCTCCCCCGCCATCCGAAGTAGTTTAAACCTATTTCCGCAGGATTTCTTAACTGTTGTTGTGTTTTGCAGGCGTTTTAATGGTTTTCCATTATAGAATGAAGGAAAACCGAGGGATGGGAAAGAAGTTTCCTGTGCCTTCGGGCTATCTTAAGGAGGCCATTCACGGGGTTCTATTCCATGTCTCGTCAGTACTCTATGAGTATTGATGCCGTAAAGCCCAGTGCGGGTCTGCACATCGACAAGACATTGTTTTAAATCAAACACAGTTAAAGAGTATCAGTTTTGAGAATAAAGCACAGCAGATGAAGATTGAAGACAGTTTTTATGGGGATTACGGCTAAGACAGTTATCAAAAGCCTAATCCCCAATCTAAAACACAGATTAAAGGAAAACCTAAAGTGTTTTATCAGACAAAAAGCCTCCACCGCCACATCTGAGGAAAAATTGATTCCTCGGCCTACCACCGAGCCACCTCGTGCCTCAAACCATCTGCACAGAGGGCCGGGTTATTGCTCGTCGAAGAAATATCTCGCCCGCATTGTCAAGAGGTTATTTCGCATGAAACCAATGAATAAATATTCGCAGATTTATTCCAAAATGTATTACGTAGCCTTAAAGTCAAACAAGCTTCCCCGAGCTTTGATATTTATTGTGAAACAGTTAATGTAGTGATCCACTTGTAAATTTTTCCCTCGAGCCTCTCAAAGGGCCGAGAAGTCTTCACTCTGCATTAAATGTCCTTGAGATATTTTGTTAAAATCTCACCTCCTCATCTTCCTATAAGTACTTCTACAGAAGATGAGAAATTGTTGGTTGCAGAACTTTGAAATACACTTGAGCTTGAGACTTCTATTTGTACATAGTATTCATTGGCCCTTGAAGCTCTGTTTGTGCTAGAGTAGTTAGGTTGAATAGTGAAGATGATTGCTGAACTGAAACATTGGACTTGAAGTTTGTAGCTGGTTTGACATCAATATAAAAGTTGTTTCATGGGATCCTGATCTATATTGCCGGTGATGTTATTCTCATTTGTAACTTGTTGTTTTATTTCTGTTTTCATGTTGTTTCATTCTCCACTGTAAAGAACAGTTTAAACAGGGTTAGGACTTGTTGTATATCAGTAACCTTCTCTGGCTGAGAAATCTTTATTTGAATGTTTTCTTCCAATCTGTGTTATTCAGGAATGACTTAATTCAGTTTAGGCATGAGAATGCTGGCGTTCCCTCATTTTATCGTCCTAGCTGAATATTATTTCTGAACGTTACTTTCAGTATATGTTATGTGATGATGAACTGAAGGAAGATATGGTTAGCCCTGGTCCCAGACTTGTCTGCATAACTAACAGATTGTTTCCCTTGGAATGTGTTAAAAGCTGGCTAGTTTAGAAGCATTTGCTAGATCTTAGACCATTCTGTGTTATCGTTGTGTTTCCCCTTGTTTTGTATGTTTTCTATTGGAAGTGTGTCAAAGGCTGGTTGGTTTAAAAGTACTTACCAGATCCTAGTCTGCTTTCGTGTCCTTCTTAAAGTGTTTGTCAAAGGTTGACTGGTTTAAAAGTACTTATCAGATCCTAGGCTGCTCTTCGTTCTGCATCTGTCTAATTCCCCTTCTTGATGTATCACTCCATTCCATAAATCAAAATTTAAAGAGATCCTTAGACATAGATGACTAGCCCCTTGGATCACACTTGATGTTGTTGTTCAATTAAAGCCCAGACATGACTCCATAGCCCAATGGACTAAAAACCAGCGTTATATCTATCTATCTGCCAAAACTGTTCTATTTGCTTGCAACTTCTCACTTTTGAAACTTTGCACTTAGGACTTTCCCCTCAAATAACATTTCATGCTCAACCATCCAAAACAAAACAAAACCCTTGGCCTTCATAACTAGCCTAATATCATTACCTTAAGCTTTTCAAAGACAATATCCATCTTTGCACATATTGGAGAGATCCCTCTCCAGATTTAGGAGGGCTAGATCCTAGAATCCCAAAGTTTGGTTGAAATGATGTTAACTCTGTGATTGGACTCTCCCAATCTTGCTAATAAATTACAGAGACCTAACACTTACTGATATACATCGAAAATATCATGTCCCTCAAGTGGAAATGACCATGACTGAACAATAATCACCTCCACCAAGATAGGAGGTCTGTCTTCCGAGCTTTGAGGAGGTGATGTCATATTTGCTGATGTGGTTGCCATGAAGAGCTGACAGCTTGATCAGCTTTGTAGATGAGTATGTCTTCAACCAAAAATTGTACTAATGATTTCTAACCCTTCCAAGTGGCTGACCTATTTCAAAAAAATAATTAAGGCTTTAAAATTTTCAAAATTCCTCCTCACTACAAAAACAGAGGAATTCTAGGGAAGTTCGTAGCGAGAGTTCATAGTGTTTTCTACTTTTTCCATCTCTGCAAATTGTTTGCCCTCTTCGTTGATTGGAGGATGTCTGGTGGGTCTAAACACTTAAACATGTGCCTTCACCTATCTTCTTTGTGACAAAACCTGACATATATTCCCAAAAAAACATCTTCAGCGAGTTCGTAGTGTGTTCTCGGCTTTAAGCATGGAGTAAGCTACGAACTTGCCTAATAGACAGCAGGCTTGAAAATCTTCCAATTTCTTCTTCAAAATTGCTCATGGCTATGTAAATGATGAGCTATAATGAGGCAAAAAATATTTTAAAATGTATTTTACCCCCCTTCAAGCAGTAGTGGCTTCACCCTTGGCAGCAGTGGTTTCACCTTCAACAGGTTCATCCACCACTGTCATCTTCAAACCCTTTTTCTTGAGTTTAGTTTGTACCATTTCCATCTGCACCTCTTGTTTGGTGTGGTGCCTGATTATCTTCTTTATTTTGTATCACAACGTTGGACCCCTGTTCTAAATGGGGCAACAATGCCGCCCATAATTAAACGCTGCCTGGGGGGTCCAGGGGGAGCAGATGATCTGACGGTAGAAGTTATGTTTAATTTAGGTTTTTTTTCCCTAGAAGGAAACCCCTCATTTTGTATGAGGGTATTGTATTGTGGTTGTGTATTCTCAAAGTGAGAAATAGATAGGTAGACTATGAGAGAGAACAGAGGATATTACAGTGGATCTGATGTAGGTTGTATCTTTTCATTTTTCTGGATAATAGAAAGGAAGGATTGGTTGTTTGAGGTGGATGTAGCCCAAATCAAGTGAACCATATTTATCTGTGTCTCTCTAGTTTTATGTGTTTTCTGTGTTCGTGTTTTTCGCATATTTTATGTGTTGCATTGCTTTGTAATATATAATTTTCTAACACCTCCAACTCCTTCACTTGGCCTTTGAGCCTCTTCCTCTCTGCCTGTATCTAGATGTTCCTTTTCCTTGTGTGCTTCATCACTCTGCGTAAAGGGTGGGTTCTCTTCAGCAGTTTCTTAGCACTTGCTAGGGCCTCATCATAATAGATAATCTGCTCATTCACTTTCTCCTTGAACTCCTCTACCATCTTCCTTTCTTGCTTAGCCTCTTCCAACTCCAGCTTTATTTCAATGTCCTCTTCCCTAGCTTCCCTCAACTGCTCCCTTAGAAACTCCACTTCAGATTTTTCAGTGACCTTCTCCTTGCCTTTCCTCTGCTTGATAATTTCTTCTTTTGTTGGGGATACGTCGATGATTTCTTCTACCATAGGTAGTTCTCCCTTTTATGTCTCTTCAGGCTTATTATCAACCTTAATACCTTTGGCAAGCTGCAATCTAGTGACAAGCTTTCTTGGTTTAAAGACAAAACCTGCATCTTCACTAGAAAATTCAAGTTTCTTGGCAGTGAGGCCTTTATTCTTCTTCTTACCTCCTTTGGCCTCCATAGGTTTAACCACAGGGGTTACTTCTATATCTATGGCTTGTAAAATATCTTCAAGATTACCTTTACCCATTGTCTAGCTCCTAGTGATTCTCCTATGACTCTTTTTGCTAGGTTTAGGCTTGCTACTTGTCGGTGTGGGCTGAGGTATCTATTTCTTCTGCAAATGTTCCATTTCAACCTCCACAGGCTCTGTAATTGGCTGCATTTCTCCTTCCTGTCCACCTTCTGCTTCAGCTATAGGCTCGTCATACTTACAAGAAGGGTTGGTCTTTGATTTGGGTGTTTTCTTAGGAGTCAACACATCCACTTCATAACCACTTAAAAACATAAATGTAGCCCAATCCCTAATTAATTTTTTCAACTCTTCCATAAACAGCAACTTAATTAATCCATGATGGAAGATAGAGGTTTCACTACTCTTAGGTCTAGCTTGTACTTTATCTGACATTTTGCCTAAGCTTCTGAATAAAAAAGATGGAAGTTCCAAAAGTTGTTTACCAGTGAAATGGAGTAAAAGTCTGAAGTGGTACTGATATATCATGTGAAACCTCCCTTCACATGTGAAATAATTTTGAATCACTAGCAAGAGTTTGGGGTAATTCTCTTTGAGAAAGCTTCTTGGTATCCCTGAGTTCATGTCCACTCCTATGTGCTCAGGCTTCAGGAACCCATCACAATTCTACAATCTGAATTTGGTGGCTTTAAACCACTCTTCCCCTGTCCTTGGAATTTATGTTCTTGGGCGATGGAATCAAGAAAAACCATGAAATTTAGTATGCCCACCTTTGATGCAATGCCAACAAAATTGACTGCAAAATCCTTGGAAACTTCGGCATGATACCCCTACAACTTTTGAAAAAACTTCATGCAGCCAACACTGGTGAAGGCTGTTGCAAAACTTGGATCTTCCATGACCAATTTGAGGTCCATTGACTCATACCTTACCACTGAGCCTCCTTTTTTGGTCTTCTTATGCGTGACCATTCCTTTCAAAATAACTTTGGCCTCCTTGGCAACGTGACACCTGCAAAAGACAATTGCACATAGCAAGCAGCTTGCAGATAGAGGTTGGACCTTCCTTAATACAATAGCAACAACTATACTCAGACAAAAGGGAAAAGGTGGCAACAAGCAGCTCACAAGGATGATTTGAAATGATAAGTTTGAATGCGAGAGGAAGGAGGCCAAATAAGGAAAGCAAAACAAAATGATGGGATGGTCATGATGACCAAGCATAAACCATGACTCCAAACAACTCAACACATGACCTCATATTGACCCCTATCCATTTGCAAATCTACACCTCATCCATTACCTTACTGGTGCAGAAAAACAAAAGTTCGTAGTGTTTTCTATTATGAGTATAGCAGATTCGCTACGGAATTGTTAGGTGAGTCTGTAGCGAAAAAAGCCTGTTTTCCACAGAATTTGCTGCAAACTCAGGAAAAAGTGGACAAGTTGCTTAAAAATTAATTTGAACCAATGCATGCGGATTCTTTACAAATTTTTATTGACATGACTTTAATGAGATGACACGTAGGGACTCTAAAGACTTAGGACTATAACTGAATCATGAAATTTCATCAATTTTCATGAATTAATTCATCAACACATTAAAACCTATACTAAATGACTTTCCTAACCAAATTGAATGTTATTGATGATAACACATGCTATATGACAATGTACTCACATCATTGCACAACAAAAGGTTTTTATTAAAGGGTTTGAAATGGCCATTTATACATGTAAAAAGCAAATCCAAAAAGAGATGCCAAAATCCAAAAAGATGATCAAGTACCTGAATGAAAAATATGCAATAGAATTAAGAGCATTAGACATCTCAAACAAAACTACGACAATCATGGAGGTTAATAAGATAATTGAGAAAACTATATCTCGTATTCATGCTGAGAAAAGGTTGAAAGAAATTCAGAATTCAGTTATCAGAGAACCAGAATATGCTTACCTAATTGTTGGGATCAACAAGGTAGATTACTTTCTTAATATTTATACGAAAAAGAATTAGTAGCAACCAAGAGAAACATGGACAATACCCATGAGAAGACTACAATTCTAAAATGAAGGACTATAGTGAATTATTTACAGAGAGATTTCCAACTTCTATTGCAGGTGAAAACATTGTTTGTTACTAAGCCCAACTTCACTAAGTTGACAAATTTAAAGGTTTCATATCAAAAGATGGTTTCGTGCACTCTCCCAGGCCCAGTTATTTGGAAGAAATGTGAGAAGTTGATTACTCCTATTCAAGTTTGAATTGTGGAACTAGGAGATCCTACTCAAATTCAAAGTTCTACTACTCATGTTACCTTTCGATGATGAAAGACTTCATTTTGTAAATTTTGAAAGACTTTTTATGTTTAAATAGTTAAAATAGTTAAGGAAGTTTTGATAGTTATTCCATAACTTCTTTTGATGTAATCTTTAAGAAAGGCTCGAGAACCATCGAAGGGGGTTCGAATTTTTAAGGCTCGGAGACTATTTCAAATATATTTGTGTAATGTGCAAGCTTTTGGAAGGTCAATGAAGTTTATCAAGTTGATTCCAGAATGTTGGTGGTTCAGAGTATATGCGTGTGGTTTCTATGTGATACATTTAGTTCATTTCTCTCTTCTTGAAATACGTGTATAGAAAGGATTATTGCAACATCAAGAAACAAATGATAGAAACCAAGATGTTAAACTAGTCCATGTTGACTACTACTATGAAATTTGTCAGATCATAAAAAACCATACAATGGAGTGTCCACACAATTTAAAAGTTACAAAAACTTAATGGTGTGTCATTTGTGAAGAACCCAGACAAAATACAATAGAATGCCAACATAACAACTGGAACAAGGTAAAACATAAAAAAATTATCATATCTAGACGACCTGTAAAAACAAGGCGATATGGGGCCAACGAAGGTCAAGGTGGATATTGAAGGGGTTATCATCGCTACATGGAAAGCACGGTGCACATGGTCAAGGAGGATTCACAAACAAATATTGCATTATTTCCTACAAGGAAGACCACTTGAGTTTTGACTATCCATTCAAAGATTGAATGAACCTAAAATTTTGTACCAAATGTGGAGTAAGATATCAATCACCTAAGGATTGCCCCATCACGCTTGAAAAAATAATGAATTGCAGATTTTTCAACCTTGTACAAAGTACATACCAAAACGTGAGGTGTTGTATTCCAAAAAATTAAATGTAATTTCTAGATTAGGACTAAAGAAAAAGGGGAATAAAGCATTGCATGCAATACCTTTGCTGATACTTGTTAGCCTATTCTATAATGTAACAGAGAAAGAAGCCCAACAAGAAATGATAAAGTAAACTTTAAGAACAAAAATCGATGAATTCCTTAAACTCAAATTATTATCACTATTTAATATCCTCAAAAAATGTAGAAAAAGATGGAAAAAAAACCAAAAAAACAAAAAAACAAAAACAAACTAAATAAAGATAAAAAGACCCAAAATTATTGCAATCCACAAACCAACTTAAAAATCAAGAGTTTTATAGTGCCAATGTTGTATCTCAAAATACTCCTTAAATCTTCTATATTTCACAAATTTCATTGTACATATATTTATCCTTAATTTCTATATTCAAAAATTTTATTATACAGTAATTTACCCTTTGCTACTTCAAAACCTCCTTTCATTCATTAATGTTATAATTACAAATTTTTACCTCGTATCACTCATCTCAGGATTGTTTATTATCGTCATTAACAAGTTTGAATTGATTCCTCTTCAAATTATTTTCTTCCCCTTAAACCATTTTCAAATTCAAAGCATTACCTAAACCACCATGCTTTATTCTAAACCACCCTGCTTTATTCTTTGATATATCCCACATTAACCTTTCTCTATTCATTAAAGGATTCATCCTATATCACTCTAAACCATAACTTCATTTAAGCATGGATTTACGGAATTTGAGAATTTTATGAATGTGTGGAGATAAAACCCACGAGTTTGGGATACCAAAATGGCATTCAAATATAACGGATGGTGCTTAACTAATATAATTTATTAATTTGAAGACGCTTCCCAACCACCAGATCCACAACACGTTCGGTGGAGACTACATTAGGAGATCAATTGTCTCA
Organism: Pinus albicaulis; assembly: GCA_034641835.2. Lineage (NCBI taxonomy): Eukaryota > Viridiplantae > Streptophyta > Pinopsida > Pinales > Pinaceae > Pinus > Pinus albicaulis. The sequence continues at coordinate 142,730,393 of CM076576.1, forward strand.
AGGACTAGTATAATTTGCGATTGTTATTTCAAATTTTTCATTCATAACAAATTCTAATTGTCAATTTGTTTATAAAGAAAAAAATTATTGTTATTATATATGTGTCATTTATTTATTGAAATTATATCTTAGTTCAGTGAATCATTTTGTTATTCAAACAGAAGAAACAATTACAATTTAGATTAATGCTTTTTTTTTGCTATGGTTCTACTTATGGATCTTCTTTCTACATTTTCCACTTTCTTGTATTTATTGTTTTCTTTCTTTTCATGCATTTATTATTTGTTCAATTTGCATGTATTTATGAATAATACCTCTATATTTTCTTTATGCTTACTTAATATGAAGAGAATGTTGATCAAAATTGATTCAATGAAAGGATAAAAAAGAACGTTATGTCCATATTCTTAATGGAAATTTGTGTTATTAGAGGTTTTAAATAGTTGTTTTTTTAATAATCACTGAACTTTGTAATGACATTCTTAAAATAATACTATATTTTAATTGTCTTTTAAAAAATACATTGGAATTGTTGAACAATTGAACTAATTACCTAAAGAAAAAAAAATAACAACTCACATGTAGAAAAAATAACTTAATGTCCAACATATAAAAGACTAAATTGTTTTATTGAATTCCATCCATTGATTCTTGTATGTATTATAAGTAAATAATTCAAATGAATTCACTTATATGTTTTCTATGGTTTTATTAAACTCCCTCCATATGATTTTTTTATACAGATTGTGATTCCGTGAACCAATACATATTGTGATTCCAATTCCGTGAACCAGTACCCTATATGTATACATATTCAAGCGTTCATAGACTTCTGGTCAAAAAAAGATTCTTTAAGGTATGTACAACTTGACTTAGTAAAAGTGTAAGGTGTAAGATATACCTGAAGTTTAAATTATTTGTAGTTTTTATATGTTCTAAATGTTAAAATAAAATGAAATCTTCAAATTTGATTAGTGGTAGCCATTTCTTTAGAACAATTTCTTCAAATTTGATTAGTAGTAGCCATTTATTTAGAACAATTTGAACTCTCTTATGCATGTCTCTAGTCTCAATATGCCATATATGTGTAATCATTTAAGTGTAATTTGGAGTATAAAAATAAAATTTCCATATAAAATTTTAAAATAATTTTCATTTTATTTTATAAATTTAATTTATTTTACCTAGTTAATATTAAAAAATTAAAATGAAATTAGCATTTCAATTTATATAATGAGATCCTTGGTAGCCGTTGATTTGAAAGAATTCGGGGCTTCCCATGCATGCTCACATCTTAAAACTATAAAACGCGTACTTCCAGTTCTTGAGAACGCCCAAGGTTTTTGTGAGTACGTAGATTCAAATGCACATGCGCTCAACCACGTTTTTGTGATTGCTACAACTGTTGCTCGTTTAAAACCACAAGAAGCAGGAAAGCCACTAGAATATGGAGCACAGGAACGCGTCAAAAATTTGTGGCAACTCAACCTTTGTTGAAAATCCCGAATCGAGTAATAGTGTGACCTAAGCTGTCAAAATCAACTAAATTAACGGGCTGTTTCGTTTTGACAACTTACAAAGCTGTGTTAATGTACATAGAAAGCCTCCATTGTATAATAACTCATTATACGAGTTTATAACTCACCATACTTAACTTATATAAATTTATAACTCATTATTTAGAAATGAAATATTGAAAAAAAAAATTAACATTTTTTAAAAAAACATAAAAACCAACTCGTAATGAAAGAACCCAATGTCTATTAAAGATAACTACAATAATTAGACAAATTCACATCTTAATGTAAACTTACCGCTCACCATACTTAACTCCTAAAAAAAAATTAAGCATCGAAAAAACAAACTAACCCTTTAAGCTAAACATAATGACCACCTCCAACCCAAGAGACCACCATTGTCACATGGACAATACCGGCAAAAGCACGGAAATGAACGGGCGACTGTTTTCAAAGCTCGAATGGCCCAAAGATCCAGAGCTAAGACAACAAATCAAGCCGTTTCCTTTTCTCAACTCTGCTGCCAATGTTCCCAATAATCCGAAGGCAAGATGCCTATTACAAGTTTTCACAAATTCCTTGTGAATGAAAATGACACCAGCCAAATCTGTGTATAAAATGCTAAGTCAGTGTTTACTTTTATATATATATATAAAAATAAACAATTTAAGCTAGGCTTAAGATCAAATTTAATGATTACTATTATAATATTATAATAAAGTAATTTAAGCTAGGTTTAAAATCAAATTTAGTGATTACTATTATAATACTATAATAATGAGAGTATATCTAAATGATTTAGCAAGAGTTCTGATTTCACTAGGGTTAAAAGAACCTACTCAGTGAACTTTATCACAATAGGGTTTCCAATAAAATTTGGAACTAAATACAATGTTTACCCATATTATTAATAATAATAGAATTTTGAAGTCATTATTAAATTAAATTTCATATTGGTGTATACAAACCAGGCTCTCCCCTGCCTATAATAAATTGATTGTTAAATAAGTGTATATATTATCATACCCTGCCTCTTTATATTTATATTTGAATCTATGACTTCTAGTTCTGAATTTAAAACGTCTTAAATAAAAACTGTTGGACTACTGTTGGACTATTCTATTTTTTAAAAGCAATCCAGATGAATGGGAAAGAAATCCGGAACGTATTGGACGAGATGAATATAAACATTTTTTGAAAAATCATTCCAAATGAATGGGAAAGAAATCTCCGGGATAGTATTGGACGAGATGAATATAAGCTTGTGCCAGAGCTAAGGAAAATCCAAATCTCGTTTTGGAATTGCATTTGTAAGCTTCTTATACATCAAGGAGAAGCTTATAGAACGAGGATGGCTGCATGGCAGCTAGTCTCTGCATTGAGGGGGAGGACAAGCAGTGAATCCAGCAATTGACTTTCTCCATGCAGAGCTAACCTGTTTTTGTTATTTCCAGTTTTCTTGGCTATTCTGTTTTCTCATAGCTGACAGAGAATTGTTACTTCCAATTTTCTTGGCTATTCTGTTTTCTCATAGCTGACAGAGAATTGTTATTTCCAGTTTTCTTGGCTATTCTTTTTTCTCATGACTAACAGAGAATTGAAGTTTTTGAAGTGACACTCGCCTAAACAAAGCATTATAAAAGTAACAGATGAACAAAAACACTGTCACTCTGGAAAAATGCCATAAAACAAATTGATGACATTTTGAAAGTTAACATGATGGCATTTTGAAAGTGGTGCATGATTCCAAAGGTATTTATGGTACACAACTGTGCATATAGAAGGAGCAAGATACTCACCACAGCTGCAAACGAACAGTTTGATCCTCAATGTAGCAAGTTAGCATCCAATGTTGCAGTGATTTTTTAAACAGCCGTCTCAACGACCATACTTGTAAAGAGGACTAGTAAGTACAGTACAATGTAAACAAACATAACAATTATTTTGAAGAAGAAAAAAAACAAAAGTACAGTTATATAGAGAGTACCGTCGCGGTTTTCAGAAGTTTGGCATGATCTCTGAAGTATTTGAGGATCCATGTAAAGACATTGTATGAACAAGACAGATACTATGGTTATGTACTTAACCATGATCACTAATTTAAAAGATCAGTTGGTTGCCATTGGAACAAAAGTGGAGGGTCAGGAGTTGGTATCCATTGCCTTAAAAGGATTTACTCCTTGAATGCCTTTTGTTTAGGGTGTTTTTGCTCGATGGACCTTCTCAAAGGTTTCAAAGCTTTGGGTTGATCTTGTGTAGGAAGAGATTAGATTCTAATCTTGTTTAAAATAGCGAGTAGAATAAAATAGCAAGTGAGTAGAATAAAGTGCCCTAGTTGGGAAGATGACAAAAAGCAAGGAGTCTACAAGAATGAAGAAGTGATGGCACTACTAGTTTCGCCTCTGAAACTACAATAGGTGGAAGTTGATCTGCTCAACCACCGATGCGTTGGCATGAGCACTAAAAATCTGAAGTAATGTGAATCATTTACTAAAAGTATGCTCCCATCCTGTCATAGATTTAGCAACAAGTCTAAAATTATTAGAGTACAAATATAGATTTAGTTGAAAAATAATTATACAAACTTGTCAAGTTGAAAAAGAAAAACAATTAGAATTGAGAAATGAAATTGATTCGTCAATATTAGGTTGAGAATCAATATATAAAGCACTTAAATTAAGCTTAGTTGTACATGCAATAACTATGGATAATTAAAGCTAACTGAAGTTAAGTGTGCTTTATGTTCTGCTAATGTGCACATGCACCACATGCAAGCACTATAGTTAACTAACTAAAGCCAAGTACACACTACATGTAATCACTAGATTTAACTAATTAAAAACAAATGCACATTACATGCAATCTCTAGAATTGAACTAACACTAATCTAGATACATATACACACTACAATTTCTAGTTATGCTCACTAACCTATAGGACATGCTGTGAATTAGGGTCTTGGGCCCGGACATTCCCCATTACCGACATTCTTACCGTCTCCCATCCACGCTTTCAGTTCAATGCGCAGTCCGCTTTCCGTTATTGCTTTTCTTTCTGTTACCGACAAGCTTGCTAGAAGTTGTTTAGCTTACTATTGTTGTATGATAACGTATATAATGCTATCATTGCTTGTGCGGTTAATGAAACGAGGCTAGCTAGGTGCATCTGGGAATTAATGAATGAATGGCGAATGTTAGCGGCTTTAGAGGTTTGCTTTCGATCGGAATAAAATTATGAAGGGGAAAAAGTAAGCACGCTATTAGTTGATTATGCACTATTGGATAATTTGATAATTAGTTGATTA